>JAUMHA010412200.1:0-17899 GCA_032359765.1 Saxidomus gigantea
TTTCCTATATACGTCTTTGTAAAACAAGTGACCCCCCGGGCAAGGTCAATTTTGACCCCAGGGGCATAATTTGAACACAATTTGAAGAGGTCTTCTAGTTGGTCTACTCGTCAAAACACTCGTTTAATGTGCATGGACATTGTCACACACGTGCGCTTTTTACAAACGTTAATGCGAATGATACCAAAAATGTCTCTATAATGTATAAGTGCTAAACATTCGTAAAACAATTGTGAAAGAAGGTTGAACATAATTGCGGCATTTTTCATTTAAAACTTTAAGGTTTTGTGACGTTAGTCTCAATAATGTAAATACAGTTTACTTACAGATTTTTAAATTTATTGAAACTGATTGCATCCCTTTCGTCTCCTTAAGACAGTCTTACAGTGTTGTCGCTCTATCATCCTATCATCGGTAAGAAACTGGCAACTTCGATGTCGGTGACAGGGCTCAAACCCATGACCCTCAATTAATGAGAGGTTACAGTGATTTCAAGTCAGCGACCAACCACTCGACCACGGAGGCGAACTAAATAAAACATGCAGTGCATTTATTTAATAATTTTTACTTGCAGTTTTTACTTAAACAAATATAAGTAATATAAACATAGATCAGTGAAAAGTGCAATTAGATTGGGCTTCACGTTTTTATAACTTTAGTAACAGCACTCTCCAAAAAGTAACATCCCTTTCCAAAAAAGAACAGCCCTCTCCAACGCAGTGTATTGTGTTTGTTTTAACGCCCGTTTTCACCTGTTGCCTATCTATTTTGCATGGGAAGGACCAGCACTGTAGTCTGCCCTACTCTGTAACAAACTTCCAACTTTCTCACATTTACAGGTAAAATTATTCTTGAAAGAGTCATTGTAAAGAGCATTTTCAAAACGGGGAATCGAACTCGCATTAGTGCATAAGAAAAAAATGAAGTAAGAGGTCACTTTTATGTCTTTTAAAATCTACGATCATGCCAGTATACAATCACTGCACGTCAGAAGATATTCAAGGATGCGCAACACTTTTGCTCTTTTAAAGTGATATTACCCTTCAAAGTGACCATCATAATATTAAATGAAACATTAATCAGTGATTTATACTCCTAGAATAATAAACATTGCCATAGTTATAACCCAAAAATAACGATTTGTATAACAGTTTTCATTCACATTGAATATAGAGGAAGTCTGTAAAAATCTTTTATGACTATCCTAGTCAAAAATAAAAAATGAACCCTTTCGCTTCTGTATATCTTTATTTGTATTTATCAATAATAGAAATAACTTGGTAAAACTTATTTTTTATATGTTTTTAAAGCATCCACTGTATTTTGAGCATCATTCTTGACTATAAACAAATGTGACCACTTTGAAGGGTAATAAACTTTAAACGTGCTCGTGAAAATCAACAAAATGTTGTTTTTTAAATGCCTCAATGAAGTTTTCCCCCAAATTTATTTTTTATGACATGTTTTTTTTAAAAGTCAGCTAACTTGACGTAAATAGACTGAGACAACATCTTGTTGTACATATGTCACGCGCGGCGGGTATATTTTGTTTTATTTTAAGATCTTATCATATGAGCTAAGCATTGTTTTAGTATTTATTACCGTCTGTCGTTATCGTTTTATCAGATGGACGTTAGCTAAGTGCTTGCACCTCCATCTCGGAATGTGACTATCTGCAAGGAAGTACACATATAGGATGTTCGTATTTCACTTTAGATAAAATTCTAATATGAAAATAGGATTTAATACCCACTGAAACTTCCTTGTTCATAAACTTCAAGGATATTGAATGAAACAATTGCTTAGTTACCAAGAAAACGGTTGTTGTCGTATTGGAGATACCCTTGGTATTCAGCCTGTTTACGTCACCTATTCCTTTTTTTAAAGTACAACTGTATTACTTCTTTGAGAAACAGTTATTTTCCTATAGCAAAAAAGGATTTTCTTTATATCATAAAAGTATCTGACAGTATTATCAATGCGCACTGCTCGTTATAATTGTAAGAAAGTTTGTGTTTTTGCTCATCTATTAGAAGAATGTGCAAGCTCTCTAGTCATCGTGCAGTGCAAACAGTTTTGCATGTTAGACTGAATTGAACAGGTATTTGGCTGCCAAAAAGATCATTGGCATCAGGTCCCGTTACCCTGACACGAATTTTGGTAAAATTATCACATATAGTTTGGAAGCACATTTTCATAGTTGAAATTTTACTGAACGAAACCAAAACGCGCAATGTTAAAGACAAACAGACACGATGCTCGTAAAAAAAATAAAGAAGCCTATAGTGTATCAACTGTAAATGATGCATGGCATATGCGTTCTCCTCGGCTATTACCGTTGTATTCCAATAAGGTAGATACGGCCCACTGACCAATGTATGCAATGTACGTCGGGTGACATTTTAAGTCGGAAATTCATAACGTTAATACTATTGTCAACAGCACATCTGTTTGGACTTTAAATAAGACAAGGACCACAATATTGTCCAGTTTTATTTATCAGTTATAAATAACATTTTCAACAATACAGACATAAGTAAATGTACAAGCAATAGTGATAATAATGGATTTCTGAAGAAAATGTACAGATCTTTCTGATACAATGTACAGTCCTTGCGGTTAAAATGTCGTCTGCTGATACGGATAATAAATTAACCGCCCACCTCGCAAAATAAGAGAGATAAAATTAATTTAGTAAGTATTAATTGCAACTTTGTACATGTATTAACAAAAACTTCCTAAATAAATGAAATGACATGCAAAGGCATTTTTTTTACAAAATGTACAGGTTATTAAAATTATTTACAGTCTATACACTGGTCATTCATCTATAATACTTCATGTACATGTATAACTCGAAACGTTTCTTTTACAGTTTATAACTACACAAATTTGCAATGTATAAAACAAAAGCATTCTATACATAATTTGTGTATGAGTAAACTGTAAAGCTTTGACAATCTTGATGTTTCAAGCCAAGTAATAAATATTTCAGACGTAAAACAAACACAATAAAACAGAAAAAATCTTACTTTAAGGTTTTTATACAGAGAAATAACAGTAATGTCGCCTATAAAGATCTATGTTCTCAGTACAAATGTACGAAACTAACATGTCAAAGACGTCTTATCACAATTTTGTAAATGCCACACGTAATTTTATATACAAATGTACAAGACACAAAATATTGAACTGAGTAGTAGCATGTTCAGGTGACATATAAGGACGTAGTTTTTGTGTTATAGTTTGTTCACATATTTCTCTTTACTACTATCCCGGTATTTTATGATCATTACCATAGAAAAGTTAGCTTGCATTTTATTTCATCTTCCTGCAAAATCACGAGCCGGAACACATTCATGTACAACCAAGGCTATACGGAAAATATTCACAAATGTCGTTAATTACAGGAGCGTGTATATAATAATACCACTCAGTTGGAAACACAGGGTGGCCACACCTAACGTATAACACAATGGCTGCTGATGAAAACACTGTAGACTTCCTGGTGAAAGCTAATCTGTTTTGATATAACCAACCAGAATCAAGTTAATGAAATACTAAATTGGGCTTCCCCATATAATTTTGTTTGTTTCGTTCTATATTTCATCAAATGTCTGATATGGTATATATTTTAAGTTATCAATAGCAACCTTTCAATGCTTGAACACGTAGCTCAATCATAAATCATTGAAAAAAGGACAACGAAATAAACAAAACCGAGTTTATAATCCTTTTAAAACAAGTATAAAATCGTTATCGTTATTCAATCAAAGGAGATTTTTTATTTTTGTGTACCTGTTTGAAGCACTTAGCGCATAAATCAATTTTATTACTTTGCTTATAATATATTTTGCTTGTAACTGCGTGCTATTATTTTTGAACTCTATATTAATAAGCGTCTACAAGAACTCCATGTACAAGGTCCTGTGTTTTACATACAACTGATGACTTCAGTACAATATAACTTGTATTCAAAGACCGCCCTTGGGAAGTTGAAAAAGTAGTCTCTTGATTAAACGGTTTCTTAATGCCACATATTACCAATTTCCGTTTAAAAAATACTTGTCTCTTAACACAAGTGGTCTCTCGAACAGTATATCGGTAAAAAAAACAGTTGATTAAAGTACTGCCCAAAGTCAAAACAAGTTCACAGACATTTTACCGTAACACAAAAACGATATGGACTATACAAATACAGCCACGCTTCCAATGAAACATTGTTTTGCTGTCACTAAAATGTTCAAAACGAGAACGTTTAAAGTCGACTGAATACTGTTAACATGAAGACAATTGGTGCCGCACTAAGAGTGTCAGTTTACTTCATCTTGCCCCGATCATTGAACGCGAAATAATCACAGTCGTCGGGAGTCACAGCGAAGTCCCCCTTTTCACAGCGATCTGATACACCTTTGGTTTATCAAAATTATTTAGAACACTTCAGATCTCGCTGGTAGGGCTGGTGCTTTTATTTCGTGGTCTGCCATCGCCTGCTTTATGCGAATAGATTGTCGCTTCTGAAAAATAACAATGTGAAATAATTATTTTAAAAATAATTCAATACAACTTACATTCACACAATTGGTCCTAAAACTGTACATTTAGACAGTTTGCTGTGTTACTAATGCTAAAAGGGTCTCCATCTTGGTCGCACGTTAGGTGTAAACTATATTCATAACTGAAGTCAGTAATGATGGTATATGTGTCAACCGGTGTACTTGTTTTATGGGCAAGTCCCACTTTTTATTCGTGAAAGTTTTCTAGATATATGTTGGTGTCATATAGCATTTATTTCACGATGTCTTTGTAGTAATTATCTATGATTTTAACTTTATCGGCATAAAATATGACAGTTTTAAAGCATCGGATAAACTTAAGTTAAGGAGATAAAATACATACCTTTGCACTTTTCAAGAATCCCTTGATTTTCTTCTTTCCGCTATGTTTCTTACCCTCTCTCATTTGAACCTGAAAATAGTTAATCAGAAATACACACCAAGACAAGTAGCGGCGGCCGCCTTGACCTAAAGATCACTTTCCTTATACAGTTATTGTATTTTCTTTTATATATGACACAAACACACATAAATAAAAGCAGACGTACGTTAAATGAAAAGAATATGACTGCATTTGAACAGTTTTTCGACAACTGCAGATACAGTGTTTTCATTTTGAAGATAGTTAAATTTCAGAGTCAACAAAAAAAGAGAGTAATACCTCTGGACCATCTTCCTCTCTGAATGATGAGTCAGAGTATGTAGACGCAGTGCTTGAACCTGCAGAGGCAAAAACAACACGTTAGCTAATCTTATGATTGAAAGTTTGACACTATTCTTGTTGATATGAAAAATACAAGATGCACAAAAAAGATAAAACATAAATTTCTTCATTGTCGTTCAGTCTTCAGTCTTGGCCCCGGTTTTGTGAAAACGTGACCCGTTTGGTTTAAGAGATATTACTGAAACGCAAATTTGTAGACAAGATAGATTCGTAGACAAGATAGTAGACAAGATACGCACATTCGCGATCAAGATTTTGTTTCGAAAATACATTTTTTTTCTCAACCAGACAAAGCATTTAGACACTTAGGTATAACGCCATTTCTGGATCTCGAGAGGAAAATAAAACACTTATTCAACAATTTTTTTCTAGGTACAACAAATCATTTCTTCAAACAAAAACTATTACATATCTGCTGGCAAAAACTGATTTTAAATAATTTTCTCTTTAAATTCAACATTCAAATTATATTTTTGTCAAGGTCCTGGGGCTGACCGGTAACTTGTATATTAAGGACATGACATGCTTAGAATAACTAAAATAATCTTGAAGTGTTTTGCTTTTTAGTTATTTAAAAAACGAGAAACGTCCAGACAGGAAGAAAATAACAACTATTATATATTGTACTTTCAACCGAATACTTAGAAGGCAATTATTGTTTAAAAGATATCGATCAATTTTAAGAAATATTTGTATAGTACTTGATTACTACCTTTAAAACCGAAACCAAAGGTAAGAACCCGGTCGAAACTTTACTGTTCCAGTTTCTAATGCATGTATAATTTCTGGCAACGTAATTTTGTATAATAAAAGGTTTTCTTGCACTTAAAAATTATCGGTGAAAAAATCCTTGCGTGATCGTGAGAATTCGACACGAAATCTGATCGATTTAAACTGCTATTCAGTATCAATATATTGTATACTTAGACGTTTAAATACGTGAATACCGTGCTATGTTTTGACACAAAGACCGGATCTTAATTCAAGTCTAATCTCTAGTTATCTTCTACTATTATATATTTTTATTAAGTACCAGCAAAATAAAGAATACCACATGGTCCTAGCTCTTGTGACCATAATTAAAACTGAGACAAAACAGTTTCTTAATTATCAAGACACCTTAAAGATACGAAGTGCACGTACTGAAGCACTAGAAGTTGATGTTTCAACGTACTCCACGATTATGCATACAAGGGAGTATAGGCAATTATTTAATTATTGTGAGATTAGTTCAATTAGTGGCAAAGATTCAGTTAGTTTCAATAAATATTTTTGTTTTCCCTCTTTGTAAAATACAAGATTGAACTTCCTGCTAATAATAATGTTACTTTTCGAACCTGTAACAGTGCCTGTTTGTGTATTTTTATGATTTTTTTGTTAGCCCAACCCTAAATGATGTCGTTCTCTCTCATGTGGATGAACTTTATTTTCCTTTCATAATTAAAATATCATTATTAAAGTGGTTTTTTTTTCGTTTTATATTCCTGATTAACTCTTGATTAAAACGAACTATTTTGATAACGCAAGGCCGAGATAAATCATGCTTTCCATGCGGACGGATACTCCAACTTTATCTTATATACATGTATACAATAACATGAACATGAAATCTGATACATTATAAAGCATTTTAATTGCTCAGGGATTGATCAGGAAGCTAGAACGACGGACGAATAAATTATATTAATTTATTCTTAATATAATGATCCAAGGTTTATAAATCTCTGTAAATGGACCAGGAAGCCCGTGAGTTTACATGCTGATTTAGACTTTACTTTCCGAAATGTCTCAATTTGTCTTTCTTGTATGCGAACTGAGATGTGTAAATCTCGTACATCTATTTAATGAATGGGTTTCTGATGCGGCTGACAATAAAAAGGTGTATCATATCGTGTTGTACTGTATGCGTGACTGAAACTTGAATTACTTTTTTTTTTTTTTTTTTGGGCTTAAAGCTGGGATTAGACCTACTTTTTGCACCAATCAGATGTTACTGTAAGCAGGGTCTTTGTTACCAACTATGCATAGTACCAGTATATATATTTCATTTAAAGTGATATTACCCTTCAAAGAGTGACCATCATACTTTTAAGAAAGACATTAACCACTGATTTATATTACTTGAAAAAAGAACATTCCCAAAGTTCTAGCCAAAATCGATGAATCTGTACTACAGTTTTATTCCCATTGAATATAGAGAAAATCAGTAAAATAAAAAAAATGTTTGACTATCCTAATCAAAAATTAGGATCGCACCATTTCTGTAAGGTATTTTAATTAATATCTTCCAACAAGAGAAATAACTCGCATAATTGATTTTTTTTACATGTTTACAAAGCATCTACTGTGGTTTCAGCATTGTTCTTGACATTGCCCCAAAACATGTATGTAATTTTCGAAGGGTAATATAACTTAAAGAGAAATAAAATTAATGACCATCATTTTACTTACTAGAGCGTGTCGAATCTCGTAGATACGCTTTCGGACTCTGAAATAAAATATCACAACAAAAATTAACAATGCAAGCTCCGACAAAATATGACAATCGAATATCTAGTTTCAATATGCAGAGATGATATCAACGAACTTCATAAAAAAAGACATTAACTCAATACACATTTTCTTAATGATGCGTTTAGTGTAGGCAGGGATCTTATATCTAAATTAATGTAATAAATCTTGGCGTAGGTAACATCTCAAAATAAGATAGTTTCTTGTTATAGTTGAAGAAGTCCCACGTTTAGAAATTGTGTATTTTTTATGTTTACCATTACAGAAATTATCCACATTCAACTTATCATATGACAGCTTACTTTCTGGGTTTTAAATCAATACTTGCATGCAGAAAAAATAGAATGTTCTGACTACACTTAAAGTTCTAATCCTGTTAGTGACCCGAGACCTGTGCAGACTAGGATCTGGTCACGTGATTTATAAAACAAAACTTTTCCATATCAGTTTCGTTCTCAAACTTTGAATCAGTATAGATCTAATAAATTACAACATTGCATACTTGTTTTTATAAAATTGTTTCGAACATGCTTTCTATAAGAATTTCCAAACTGCTTTTCATGCTCAAACTGAGTGGAGCATCTATTAGTTTTATTATCACGGAGCCAGATTACAGATTAACCTTTATCAGCGCAATTATGTCGGCAACTTTTCGGTGAGTTTCCCTTTGGATGATTGCCAAGTTCATTTTGTAAAAGTAATTAAGTACGGTTGAATTTAATTTAAATTCTTTAAACTGAACAAAGAATGTAAAATTTATATACCACATTTCTTTTGGCTCCCAACACATCTGGCTCAGACTTGCTTCTGTTTTTGTGTCCAAAGAAAAGTTTTCTAAGCTTCGAGCCTTTTGGTTTCTTTTCTTCGTCCGGTGACGTTTGTTGCTGAAATTTGAAAACGAAATCCGAAAGTTATAATAATGTTTCTGTCTCGATCACAAATCTCGGACACTTCATTTTGCAGCGAGGGGTTGGGTGGCGTCGGGGGCGTAGTGAGAACAATCTCTATCCAGTGTTGTCGTACGTGAAATTGCAAAGTCAGCTTACAACCGTCAACGATACCAAAATGTCTCTAAAACCAAATCGCGCTAACGTATTTTCACGCATAATGACTATAAAAAAACAAAAATGTGACTTACTCAAAAACAAGGCTACTTGTATAATTTGGAAGAGGCCAAAAAGGCGGAAGTTAGTAAATTGCTAATGCACGTGACATACACTTACCGTCATGCCCAGCATGGTAACCACATCTTTTCTCCGATGTTCGCCTTCAAGTTCGCTTTCCTCATCGGTGGCGATTATTGTAGACCTACATCTATCCGGGTCTGTGAAACAGAAAATAGCATAACATAAGCAAGGTAATAACGAGTCATGTTCATGTAACGACAATTGCATTAATTTGCGCATTTGTACTTTATTCTTACCATGAAAGTTGCAAAAGATTCCACCTTTGCCACCAGTACAGATCATGATCAGCTTGCACATCCGTTAAGTATACTACACGCTATAGTCAGACAATTTTCAGTGAGCACCCATAGTAATACGTTATTGTACCATCAACTTTCAAAGTAGGACAAGTCCTTTTTAGAAATTAAACCACTCCCTATATGAAATTTGACCACAGTTGATACGAAAACATAAATGATTTATGCCCGAAGTACGTACCAATTTCAGCTGAATCATGTAATGTCAGTGTGCTATGAGACGAGCCAAAAGACACGCGAGTAGAGTCCCAAAAGTTGTCCTTAAACAATACTGTAATAATAAAGTAAGACCAGTTTACGACAATACGACGTAACGACGGGTACATGACGTTTACATTTTATCAAATTGCGTTAATTATTTAATTTTATTAACTTTTCAAGTAGAGAGGATAAGGTTAACCAGCACCATAAGCCAAATTCCAGAAAGGGCCAAATGTTAGAATTAGGGTCGGCTGTTTATCTCGAGAGTTTTTATTAAGTGTCTAATCATTCAGTATCAGAATGAGGTCAAGCGCTATGAAAAACTTCTACCGTGATAACATTCAAGTCTATGTGATCAAATTCATTAGAGAGGGTTTAAAGATTCTCTTAGAAATAAAGCCTAAAAACAACAACAGCAACAACAACAACAATCAAACCAATAGCGAAACCCATTTAAGCAAAGGAAAGAGAGAAAAAACAAGCTTCATTGTCCCGCACCTTGTGTCATTTGTGAACCTGGCGACATTGGAGTATAATCATCGTCACTGTCAACTGTAAAATAAAAATGTTTCTACTTTACAAAACTAATTTACATGGCTATTTTGCATGACTACCCAAGAGGAGGTGGTTGCTTAATACAGATGTATTTTATAACAAACATTTTAGAGCTTTATCTTTGGTACCGGAGAATCCATATGACCAACGCCCCCTGGACAGTTTTAGTTATTTTAGGTTTCGCGGGATAGTGCAAGATACAGATCGCGTCCCGTTCCAGAGACACCCCGGTGTACAGCACAGATGCATCGGACCTCGTTTGTACGTCTCATTATAAATACCATTAGTTATGTTAGTGGAGGAGCGGGCCGTGGATTCGAACCTAAGATCCCTTGATTACCAGTCCAGTGCGTTAACCACTAGCTCTCTGATCCGCCCTTTGGCTACATCATTTATCAATGAAGCGATCATGTGATCAAGAGGGTCGTACACAACTTCCATTTACCGCGCTTCCACTCTATCATTTGATTGGTCTAAAAAGTAGGTCAAAGCCCAGATATTCAACTGGGCCGAAAACAAATCCCGGCTGGGTCGGATACGACAGTGTGAGGTGCTTAATTGAGGGGGCCATTAACACAGGTTCAACTGTAATCATATACTACGAGACAGTATATACATGTATATTTATAATCAATCTAAAAAAGGATATTTTTGCCACAGGGTCTTGTGTAGTACTAGTTTTGACAGAAAATGCTTAAGCAATGTTTACGGCCAGCCAACTAAGAAACGCTTTTAAGATAAAACAAAACCATACCGAAAGTGCTTTACAAGACTAGAAAATTACACTCACCGGAACCACAAAAACCGCCATCATTGGACCATTTGGAGACCTCTCTTACGTTTTTCAAATGGTGCTTATGCAGGTACTCGACTTCTGTAAACAGATATATTAGATGAATTTTCATTACCACACACTACAATGTTCAACTTGGTATTACAAAAAAAAGTTTCTTATGTAACCCATTAATCCTTGGCAGTGCAAAATGCAACAGTTTTTAATTCGCAATGATTTGACTTTATTTTAACATACATATATTCGCCTTTATTTACCTCTATTTTTACATATAAAGAGTAGAAAATTAAGATGATTAACTTAACAGAACACTGGTTGGATTTGGTACAAGCAAGGAACATTAAAGCCGGACTAACATACAACGACTGCTATAAAGATTTTACGCCGATATCAACTATTATTACATTAAAATCCGGGCAGACGATAATTACCCCGCTCGTTCGCATAATTCTCATGCCTACGACCTGAGCTCATGTCAACATAGTTGCCATCATATTGCGATGGTCTGTGTGGTCGAGGAGGGGGCTCATTGCTCGTGGTAATGGTTGACAACCTAGGAGTGCTCGATAAACCCGATATTCCACTGTCTCGCTCTTTCTCTGTAACGAAAACACAGAATATTAGGTTACTGTCTTTTAATATCAATTAGTATCAGACGAGGCCAAATTCTACAGAGAAAGCCGAAACCATTTTCTATCCAACTTTAACACAATTTCATGTTGTACTAACAAAAATTAAAAGTTATGTACTTCATATATTATGCATTTTTGAGTATGTACAGTAACATTATCTGTAAAACATTATGTCATGTCACTATGAAAAACGACAAAACGTACTGTTTTGCAAGTATCAGGTACAAATTTGAAGCTAAACCAGCGTTAGCTAGATATCGTCCGACGAAATAATAATCATATTACGCAACACCTGTTCACAAAATGATTCATTATGCAATCTGGTCCAATGATTATAAAATGTTTTTGCTCGACTGTTTCATTCTCAGACTTTGAAACAATATGATATTAAAACGTTTAATAGCCTCTACATTCCTCATGAACTGTTTCTAACGAGCTTTCTCAAAGCATTTATAATGACTTTCAAAATTCCTTCTCTTTTGTTTTTCATATTTACAAAGCTACATATGAAAAATATTTCATACTCAAATCGAACAAAGTTTTCTCGTCAAGGGGCCTGTTGTTATGAGTAAATATAAAAGTGAGCCTAAATGATGAAGGTTTGGGCTAAATTCTGAGATCAGTACACGGAAAACATGGTCACCTTAGATCCGCCGTGTCAAAAAGACATGCATTCATTGTACGGAAAATATAAACACTGACTATTGATAAACTTATTAAACTTTCTTAACTCGAACACGATGCAGAAGGATAACGGTTTCTTTACTCTGGTCACAAACATAGCATACGGTTTAACAGATGTTCCTAAACTTAAGATAATGCTGTAGGTATTCGTGGAAAAGGGGTGTAAAATAGGAAATTACCAGCTCTAACGAACTCCGAAAAATGTTTCAACATCTCTGCTAGTTCACAATGCCCGTGATTTCTTGCAATATCGTGTGGCATATTGCCGTCTTTATTTTTCTGTACACATGCGCCATACATCAATGGGTTGCTTAGCAACACATCACAGAAGTTGAGAAGGTTGAACTGGGCGCCAAAATGAACAAGTGTTGGCCACGCTGAGTTTTCTTTCTCTGTGAAAAGATTTAAAATTTGAATGCAAAATCTTCAGAAAAAACGTACATATAGAACAAAAGTTAAGATATAAAATGACTCTGATACAACCGAAACACAAAAGCTAGGTCACAAGTTCTACTTCTTAACACATGCACATTTTGATGTTCTTTAGTCTGTACAGGCTATATAACCGGCAACTGTATACAGTGTCACAGGCTATATGTACTTGAGAACATATCTTATATAACCTTAGAAATATCGTTTTGCCTACCTATTATATATGTTTTTGTTCTTTCCTTTTCTATTTTTGGTGGAAAAAAAGAATAGTAAACGTTTCATGCACTACAGAGCTACAGATAAAAGGGACGCTGTTCTTTTACTGTAAATGTTTACCCGATAATATTCAGTCGTAACAATTAAGCAACTTCTAAATATTTTTACGTTACAATTATGCATGTTCTCAAGTAAAATGTTGGGACATTATTATTATACATCTTTCTATTCACCGAAGATTAAAATTTAACTTAAAGATAACTTCCAACGCTTAAAGTTGAATAATTTTTCTAACCGTTATTTACAATGCACTTTGAATAGAACACTAACTTTTATACGTGTTCTGTCAACTGGAATGTTATGTGAAAACTGATGATATCATAAAAACCGAATCTTCCGGGTTTCGGTAGCCACTACTTTAGCTGGGTGACACGTAGTGTGGTATGAATGGGGTCAACTCTCAAATAATGAATTAAAAGGCTAAACTTTTTCTTCCTTAAAAGATATAACGTAAAGTAAGCATACTCTAAAGGACAAAAGGTCACATGGGAATCCCCTTTTCTGAATGAAACAAAAAAGATAACATGTAAATGGTTATACATGTCCAACTTAGTTTTGTAAATGATACCAAGTAATTTCACATCTGAATAGGCATATGATATCAAATTCGATTTGAAAGATAATTGACAAGTGTTCTATGTATATATTGCATACACCTTGTGCTATAAATAATAAATGTGATAAACGAACCTTTCGAATCAGAGTATCTCCCAGAAAATGAGAGATGCTTTAAAGTCTCGACGCTCTGTACCAGTGACGACATCTTTTCGTCCAGGTGTCTGAAGCCTTTATCTATACCAAGACATTGACACAGAAGCCCCTCAGGGTCAGTTTCTTCCTCCAAAATTTCACGAATGTATTCTAGTCTATTCTTCGGGTTCTGTGCCGAGCTTTGGTCAGTACCCACTCGCTGAACATCGTCAATGTTTACGTATAATGAATCGCGTGTGTTTCCTTCAGCTCGACATTTTGATATTATTGACCGACCCTCGTGAATTTCCGAGACGTCCGTCTGAGTTGACACAGATACACCAGATGTTTGAGCGCGAGCTTTTGACTGAGTAGGACTTTGAGGTAGCTGAGTGTTTTGAATCACAACCGGTTCTTTGTTCGAAGAATCTGGGACTTGAATGAATGTTTCACCTATCGTTGTTCCGTCTTGAATTACAGACAGGTCTGCAGAACGCCTCCCTGAAAGTTATGAAATACATAGGTAATGACGGCAATTGTAAATAATATGGAACGCAAAACCTACAAATACTTTATTTGGAGAGGTCTTCAAATAATTTAAGAGATCTCTGATTCAATTATAGCCCTCTCCAACTTGACGATAAAAGAGGACTTTTAATATTTGGAGAGTTCTCTTATTCAAATCATGATATCAGAAATTGATTTGACAGTTGAAGCGCGGTACAATTCATTTTTTGATATCATTAATTCACACAATTCAACAATAAGAGAGGTCTTCAATTCAATTCGAGAGACCTCTCCAAACAACTGAATTTAACCGTGCCTCAAATGATTTTTTGATATCGTTAATTGAATTGTAGAGGGATTCAATTAATTTAATTACTACATGTTGATCTCGTGAATTGAATTAGAGAGCTCTTCAAATATTTAAATTAACTATATGAAGATTTGGCGTGATATAAAATAAAAGTGTTTTATAAATATAAAATGATTTTTTTTACATTTCGTTGCGTATAGACAGTCAGACTATTAGTCATAAAAGATGTACACAATTTAATGTACTAGCAATAGTGGAATGTTAATACTAGCAATAGTTAGTCTTATACGAAAAAGTGGCGGTGAATCAATGGAATGACATTCAATTTTAAGCCAAGGATAAACAACGTAACGGAAATCAAATCAATTTATTACCATGCCCGTTTTTACATGCTTTATTCAGTGCTATGTAGTTATTGCAGTCTCTTTCTTTGTCGATGTAACGTCAGACTCTATTAAATAACGCATTTTACGAACTATTGTGCTACAAATTTAACCGGAGAATATGCTGTCAGTCATTTTTTTTACTATTTCCGTTAGGAAACAGAATATGGTACGTTTAAAAACATAAAAAAGCGGATGTTTTCACATGGACATTATGCAATTGTAGTAACACTCAGCATTCAACTTCATTGTAAAGTTTTGTATTTACAATGTATGTACTTTTTGTAAGGATATATTTATAGACTATTCAATACAGTATTCTAAACATCATGTAAAAGAGTTCGGATCCCATCCTTCCGCTTTCGTTGGATATGATTCAATTCTTCCTTTTTTATTCAACAACTCCGTTCGGGGAATCATAAATAAATGCCAGATTAAAAACGTTTTTCGAAGAATACACGGTAATTCTAACATAATTTTGATTCATGTCCTAACTGTGATCAAGGGGAAATGTCGCTACCTCTCAATTAGATAAAGATGCTTTTAAAATTGCATGTTATACAAAAACGCCACCAAAACTCTTTCACGATTGTAATTAAAGACATAGATTCTACTGTATTATAATCTGAATCACTTGCAAAGCAACGTGAAGACAGATTCTTCCGGGTACAGGAATCCAGCGTTTACTGATTAATTCATTCAGTAAATTCTTGAGAGCCAAATTCGCATTGAAATTGACGTGTTACGTCATGATTAAAAAGATCTTAACGAAAACAAAAAAACCTTATTCGTGTAATATAAATGGAACATCTATGAAGTATTAAACGATATTTTCATGGCCCAACATGCACTTTGATGGACCAATACCGCTGGTATATTGCGAAGAGGGGCGTGTTTGAACGGCAGAGATCATTGTTTGACACAAACGAGATACTTTCATGAAAACAAAAGTCAAAACATCATCATTTCCCTATTGTTAAAAATGCTACTTCAAGGTATGAGTAATTTTTATTTCTATAAATGTGTTTTTTTTCAGTACCGCAGAAAACTTTACCATCCGTGTCAGAAAGAATCATCTTATATCCAGTAATTCGGACTAACGGAACACAAGACCCGGAAGGTCAATGATTTTTGTCTTCGTCATCCTCGGTCCTGACTGGACCATGAGTAAGCCCCAAGAACAATCCAGCATCTGTCCGCGGGGGAAAAAGTCGTGACTTACTTGTAATTGTTGATTTCTCACACCGACTTTCTCTTAATTTGTATTCATGATTGCAGACGACAATTGAAACTTTATATGAAATCCGATGAATATGACATGTATCATATATCCGGAACGTTTTGTGAACTTTTTACCTACGTATATTTTATGGCCATTTTGGTGTAATGATACCTCTTTATATATTAACTGAATCATCGGCATTGAATTGTTTATTAGTTTGCACTGTACTTTTTACCCACTACCTGTTACTTTTCGATTTAGTTTACTCAGCATCCAGACACTAGCTTTATACAAAGCCAACTGATAACACGTGTTTTGTGTAATAAAGACGTCATTTAGGGCCCAGTGTTTTAAGAAGACTCCCTCGTGCTTCTCACTTCCTGGGTCAAAGAACCAAATCAAGCTTTACTTCATGATCAGACACAAATTCAACGTCAAGGTATAATATATAATCAAATGTCATTGATACAAAGTACGATTTCTATAGTTTATCTATCATCAAACTAATGCTATCTTTTAATTCGTTTGACATTTTAATTGTACATTTCAAGGAAATAGCGAATGATTTCATTCTAGATCAGAAAACGAGAGAAATCGATTGCCCGTATGAAAAATGAAGGCAATATAACTACTGTCTGAAGTCAGTTTTTATTTTAACGCGTAATATCTTTCTTAACTTTCTTGTTCAGTTTTAGAACAATGATATAGGCATATCACACTTCGAATTCAAATGGTTTGTGACTGGGCACTCACCTTCATACGGAAGCTCATACACGGCGCATTCCGTGCTGACTGGAGATATTTCATCACCTTGTAAATTAACCTTCAGTGTACCCTCTGCAGGTCTCCACAGTAAAATATACAACTTGTCATTCTGTTGGGAAAGAAAAAAAACCCTCAAACTATTATTTCAATGCGTCTAAAAAAGAAGAAAAATGCTTGACACCTCATTCATATACAAATACATGCAGTTATCTCAATCACCACAGAAATCTCTTTTAACGAGGATATCTTATTATTCATAGATATTATAAAAGTCAGATATCTCAATAACTTGAGATATATGAAACATACATGTAGAGTATAGATACCTTATTAGATAAAATATACTGAACAGCATGTCTACATGTAGTAAACATCGTTATCTTGACATAGTACTATTTATAACATTAAAATTAAACAAGAAATGATGCAAAAAATCAAGAACATGCATAAATGAAAAAAGAACGGTCCATTTATTTCCATTCCGCTGGGTCCAAAACCAGCTTAGGACATACAATGATTTACTGCTACAACATATAAATGTTACAGTTTCTTTTCTGATAATTATAAAAGTAGAAAAAGTCAGTCATAACAAGTGCTAATATCTTAACCCTGACACCTCGATTTACCATGGAAAATTTAGACATTTAGACTTCAATAGATGTTTTGTTGAATCAAAGCAGGAAGTTTGAGTTACCAATATATTAATCAATAACTAGTGAAGTGATTATGGAATGTGTCCCATCAGGAAGTATTGAAGAAATAAATATTTTCTTTCGGAATTTCTTTCTGTAAACGATTTAAGAAAATTTGTAAATTTGCAACGCTTAAACTAACACAATTTTAAAGAAATAGCGCACGGTACTTCTTGGTATGCCAAGTTTCTGCAATCACTTTACTCGTCAAAGTTCATTTACCATAAAGAGAACAACGGCGATGAAAAAATACGTTTGTCTAAGCAAGAACAGACGATACCCACCTTGTATATAACATCTCTTAGGCCGTTCACTTGTCGTTGATATTTTGGCAGAAAGTCGTAACCAGAACCGATTTCTTCTTCTATATCTGCTCTTGAAAGTTTTGGTGAATGCAACGATCCACCTTGGCTTGCATCACGTTCTGAAAACCTTCGCTGTCCATCATTCATATATTTGAAACTTTTAGGCTCACTTCCGATG
>JAUMHA010412201.1:0-10713 GCA_032359765.1 Saxidomus gigantea
AAGTGGTCGGTTTGGAATACAGTTAGGTAATTAACGTTAACATTTTTGTTTTAAAGTCCCAGGAGCATATTTACAAGTAGCTCTTATTTTACCAAGAAAGATGTCTTACTGACAGAAATGACCTTTAGTTGTACCAAAACATTCATAACTTTGCTTTTTAAATCGGTAAGTACATCTTAGAAACATAGCGCAGTATTTATTTTCAATGATATTGCTAAAAATAAGAAGGGCTTTCTAGCAACTCTTTTTCCTGAAGAAACAATTTGACTACGAATAAAAGGCATATAATTATCTCTATATTAATTTTGTCTCGAAAAGTAATATGCTTTCTACGCCAATACTTCACATACACATTTTGTTAATAAACTTACGTTAATGAAATCATCACTAAAGCAAGTAATTTCCTTCACACTTCTTGGGTCCCAGTCTATCTCGATGCCATGCTGTAAAGCAGAAAAAAAACAAGAATCAGCTAAAAAAACAAAAAACAGACGACAAAAATCATTAGCAGACGAAAAATCGTCAAAAGCAAAATTTAGCAGACACATAAATATCTATTTGAACAATTATCAACTAAAGTCAGACGGAATAATCTACGAAAACAAATTTCAGCAGACGAATACAAGTCTATTTATCGACAGAATATAAATAAATAAATTTACTTTTTTACTGAAACAGTCTACCTAAATCACGCTTTGTCTTCTCCAAAGATCTCAATCACAAATGCACGTTTTGACATATTTGTTTTAAGTTTTACTCATTTAGTTATTTATGTATTAATTTAGTTAGGACAATATGCAAGTAAGAACGGGTCACAGTCAACAAAGATTAGAACAGAATACGTTCCGCAAGGATATCAAACAATTTCGTTACAGTAAGCTGTCAAGCACGATGAGTGTCAAATCCATTGTATTTGTCTGCGAGGAAACACTCAATAGTAAATCAATTTCGTTTAAAAAAAGCAACATTCAGACATGGTGTATCTCCTGTCGCGAATGAAACTGCATGCACATCTTCCAGATCTCTAAAAATAGAACAAATTACATACAACGCCGTCATCACACATCCGATGTGGAATTCCCATCTTGACACCATGGATAGGATCACGAATCGAGCTATCTCTGAAATTGCCGGACATATCCATCAGGTCTGAAAATATATATTTGCTGTAATATTAGCAACGATTCGAATAATCATCTATGAGTGGCAAGGAATCAGAGCTTTAGGACATCATCTAAAGATGTCACATCATCACATGTTACATGCCATGTCCGACTTTGGAATCCATACAAAAATGGATAAATATGGGACAACATTGCTGTCTTCTATATTTAACCGCGCTTTTTGACGTAGTAAGACAAAAGTGGCGTTCCATAGATACATTTGCGATTGTCTGCAGGCAGTTTTAAAAGCCACGTCGTCATAAAACTGGTCATATACTTCGTCAGAAATTGAATCAACTCGTGGTGACAGGAAACTTTATCACCGAACAGTTTTGTGTAAAATCACTAGAAAAATGTCAGAGGCAACATTTATTGAATATTAATGGGAAAAAATATTGAATTATTCGAATAATGGCGAAGATGACATATTTGTTAAACGGTTGATTTATCTGGGGAGCATTCAACTAAACGGAATTACAGAAATTTACCACCGGTTTAAAAGCCCTCTGTGTAAAATAATTTTGTTGCTAGGAAAGGATTGCTGGTTTAAAGATGAATATGTCAACAGATTTGTTAGAATAATACTGGAAAATAGAACGTGTGGGAGAATCATCGGCCGGTGGCTTCAGAAAATAGCTGATTGAAATGCAACTAGTAAACTGCCTTATAAATACTTGAAAATTTGAAAATAAAATGCAGCAAAGCCCCATTTTAGTCAACAATGAAAAGAAAAAGAGTTGAGTTTTACCCTACCAACTGATTTCGTTTGAGTTACTTCAAAACATTTAGTAACCGAAAGGGTAGCCTGCTTTATTTCCCTCATCCGATGGCTAGATTTTGCTACCCATACTCATTTAACTTTAATACGATCATCTTAATATCATCTAACTAAATAGTAAATACAAATTGTCGCATTGTGATATAACAAACAATCACGCAATTTTTCACGATTACGGGTTTTTTCACAGACTTACCGTTCTTGCGTACACTTCAGCGTTAAAGAGCACACACAGTTATCGATCGGCGAATGGTCCGATAACGAAAGCGTATACTGTATGTTCCAAACTGTATCATGAATAGATAATACTATGATTATCATGTATAATGCTAAATTATTCACTTTTTTCTCCAACACATTATATCCTTACTTAAATAAGTATATTTTCGTAACTTTAATTGTAGGAAATGATGAAATTATAAGGAAAGAAAGAATCGCCGGCGAAGGCATAGCTTCGTCACACTGCTATTACATGAATGTGTATAAATGATTACAGAAATTAATTAGATTGTACATTTCACCAAAATATCAAAAATTTGTTTCTTCATAAGTTTAGTAAATTCGTTCTTGTAAACTACTCTTGCATTTAAATTAAAATAATAAAGCAAAGAAAAAAGTGGTGTGGGAGTTTTCTTTTTTCAAAGTCGAAACACTTCTACTGCGTGTTTTGTGTATTTACTATTAATATAAACAGTTAACTGTAAATCATTTTATTACTTAAACAAAAGAATAAAGAATTTATCAAGTAAATTTCAATTAAACGTTTTGAAAAAATGTCAACGTCAGTCATATCCGTCCGGACATCGCAGACAAGTCGTGCGGAGCTTGGCAAGAATTTGGAAGGAGCTCATACGTACCTCGTTCGATGCACGTGTGTTCGTATGCTGTGCGCTCGTACGGTGTCCGAACGAAAAGAATAAACCAGTTCGGCGATATCTGAAAATTTCTCATTTTAGCTAGAATAGTCATGGATATCGTAAGGAGCCCGTGCGGCGAACATCGCGCCCTGTGAGCCTCGTGCGGACATCGCAAGTTCCCCAACCGGTGTCCGTTGTATCATGCTAACATCGTACATCGACCGTGCGACTCCCCTGCGATAGTCGTGCGATCACCGGCAAGCTTACGGGCCTTGCGGTGTTCCAAATACGCACTTTGCAAAATTTCTACTGATAACCGGCTCGATCGTACGGAGCTCGTAGCGTTAAAGTCACCAGGGTATAACTCGTCAACTTCTACGGTGACGGACCTATACTTACTACTGCTTAATTACACATAAACATTGACTTTCGACAATAATTTTCAATTAATCTACTTATAAATGAAACGATTTTTTAAGATGTCTTAAAAGAAATCAGAACAATATTCTACAGAAATCTAATTAATATCGATACATATAGTTAGAAAAACGGGCGTTTGCTAATTTTCACTTAGGGCTGAACGTACATAGCTTCGTAATCAGTTTGAAAACAGATGATAAAAAAGGCTAACAAAAGTTATAATAAAAATATTGAAAAGTGTTGCCATAACACTGAAAGTATAAATGAAAATGCTTTAAAAATGCTATCACACTTCTACAGCTGAATGTAAATAAACGGTTGCACGGGCACTTTTTATTCATTTATTCCCCTACTTTTCAAGGTAAATGTATATATTATTCATTAAATACATCAACTTAAAACGATTCTGTTAAAACCTCAAGCGGAGTGTCATGTATAGTTATATAAACAACAGTGAAAATGAGGGTACCAGAAACTGCCCTTAATGATGAAGATATTTTGGGAGTGAGTGCGAAATGAAACGGGAAATATGAAGTGAGCAGATTTACTAGATGTTGCTTTTTAGGTTCCTTTACAGCTATCCTTTGAAGAGTTCATTCCAGTGGTAAATATACTCAAATCTTATTTATTTTCAATTTTAATTTATTTAATGTTCTTTTTTTAATGCTTAGTCGGTTGGCAGGGTAACAAAGGAAACATTCTCAAATTTCTAAAATATGTTCTCCATTTACTTTCTAAAGCAAGAATACTATATGAAAATTATGAAATCAACGTTTATTTTCAAACTTTTATTTAGTTTTACTTATAATAATAATAATAAAAAATAACCTACTTCCAAACATTTTGCGCCTATTCCTGCACGAGCCCACGTGCACAAGAAGCCACAGGAACGCCACTTTTAGTCTCACTTTGTACTTCATTTCCTGAAAAAAAAAGCATTTAATTAACACTAAGTCGCTTTAACGCAAAACAAGTAAAAACCATCACACAAGATAAAGCATATTTCATTACTGGTATTTGTTTTCTATAATATTTCCATTCACGTTATTTGTAACAACAAAATGAGATAACACCATCTGCGGCTATACGTGCTGCATTCCCAGTATCTGTGTACTGAGAGCGCAACATCTGTTTGTTGAAAATTATTGCCCTGCTACTATTGCCCTGCGTCTATTGTCCTCTTAGGCTAGTTTATTGTCATTGAATTTATTAATATTATTCCAAGGGTGTACGAAGAGTAATTTATACACACGCAATGATTCATGAATAATGCTGTTTCTAGCTCACTTGATCACGATGTCCTTATGGTGAGCTACTTGGAACGAACTTCGAGATGTCCGTCAACTCAGTCCGTATGCCACGATATGCAAAATGTTTACACTGTGTGACAACACTAAATGTAATACAGCGCTAAATGTAACATCGACTCAAACACGTGCGTTAAATGTAACAAAAGTTTTCGCTAAATGTTACATTTTCGGTTCTATGTAACAATTGTTCACAAAATGTTACGAAATAAGTTTTCTTGAGCCAAATCTCCTAAAACAAAATTTTAGGCTTGCCTAAAAGATGTAACTACTTTCGCTAAATATGACAATAATTTTTAACATTTCATTTCTTCTAACATGTTCTTTCAGAAAACGCAGATGATATGTGCTTTTCATCCAGTAATCATTTCATCTAAGATATCATTGCCTTTACATAGTGGAACAATGTATATGAATGTATGCATCGTTATTTTATATCATCATTTTGTTAATGCTTTGTTAATATAGTTTCTTTCGAAGGCCACATTAAAATATTAGATATATGTATGTTTATGTGTGTCTAAATGTGTACCCTTCTTTAAAGGTCCAATACTAAGGAAAGTGAAAATTCAAATATACTTAAAAAAAAACACAGAAATAAGTTATTTTTAATAAAAAATGAAAGTTGGTTTGTAGAAATTCTAACTAAACCACAGTACTTGTACAATTATTTTTCTATGCATTGTGAAGAAAGTTAAAAAGACCTGGGTAGTCATTTTGTCGAATCACTGAAATTTCAACATAATACACATACTTTTCTTCGTGTTCCATACACTTTCTGTAAATTTTAACCTGACAATCTTTATTATTTAGTGTCTTGCATAAGGTAATGTACTTGCCGTTGAACTAACTGTCACTTAATTTTCGCTTAGTAGTGGACCTTTAAATAAAGATAATTATATTATAATATACTGTTTTTTGTGACTCCAATGTTTTGTTTGACCGTTTTATACAAGACAGCACACAGCATAGACTATTCAACGAAATAATCAATATGCATCACCCATCCCCACCGCCATCAAGCACAAGGACTGAGATGGGGTTGTACATGTAAGATCTTGGCATATGGATACCTAGATGGGTTTAAGACTGTCTGCGCTGGTCCAATAAAAATGTTCCGCTTGTCCTCTTTAGTTATGTGTGTATTCAATGATAAGTTACAGCAATGACCGGTAGCAACTTAGCCAGCCTTGCTACCATTGTTACCGGTATGTTCTGGGTTGAGAGTAGCTACTGACAGGGCTTGATCATCTTATGGCAGCAAAGGGAGTTAATTGAGTAAGAAATAGTAAATGTAAGGACTGAATGCCAGTCTAGGTTGAGATACGTTTGGGAAGTCATGGCCCGTTAATTGTCAGTAATCGTATCTTTTGAAGGATTTTGAGATAATTTCTCTCGATTGTCGCAGGAATGCAGAAAGGGTTATACTAAATAATTATGTTGTATTTTTATGGTCTGTTGTTCTGCATGAAGGACCAGTTTGCTCAAGGATCCCAATGGTACACACTGTCACGTGATGGGTATGTGTAACTGTAGGCGGAAACTGGTTTTGTAACATTTAACGCAAACTGTT
The DNA here is from genome assembly GCA_032359765.1 of Saxidomus gigantea. Classification (NCBI taxonomy): domain Eukaryota; kingdom Metazoa; phylum Mollusca; class Bivalvia; order Venerida; family Veneridae; genus Saxidomus; species Saxidomus gigantea. Next base: position 6,099 of record JAUMHA010412201.1, read on the forward strand.
ACAGTTGTTACTCAATGAATTATTTTTTACTTCAAGAAGTTTGCAAACATTTAAACTGTAGGGACTATATATCTCACTTGAGCCAGAGACTTCCATAAATAAAAGCATATCTATGATTAAATTGGTTTATTTCTTTTTATTTATTGTCGGTCTTCAACAGCTGCACGAAATTCAGTTATAATTAGAGAAATCTTCATACATGTACATGGAATATTTATCGGGAAAGCATGTGCCCTTGCCATGAACCAGTTGTATAAAATGCTTAAGTAAGGTATTTATTTGTAACATATGGTGGCCCCGTCATCAAGAGGGACAAGACTACACGCACATGACCACATATTTATTGATGGAATAAGGACAACATTGGGGTCAAGAAGAATATATGGGTGCAGTTATTCCTCTTATTTAAAGTCCCAAGATCGCTTTGAATTTGCTGATAAAATAATGATAGAATTAATCGTCTATTCGCTCTAAAACAATGTTGTTACTGTACATGCATTTCTTTCGTATTCAAGTCGTTGCTTCACGTTCAAGTACAGAAGGCCTTTCTTATTTTTTCGGAATTTATCATTGAAAAAAAAATATTGGGCTTTATTTCTAACACATTATTATCGATTTAAAAAGCAAAGTTTGGAAGGTTTTGGTAATAAAGACCATTTTCGCCAGTAATACATCTTTCTTGGTAAAATAAGAGCTACTTTTAATTGTGATCCTGGGACTTTAACCGAGAATTGTTTGTTTAAAGGCTGATTGCAAACTTAACTTCTATTTATCTGTCTATCTACTTATTCATTTTACATTGTTTTCGTTATTATGAGTGCAAACTTGTATCAAGTGTCAATAAACTTATTCACTTTCAAATAATTTTGCATATAAATATATTTTTTTTATTATTATTTATTTATTTAAGTCTCTTCCATCGACATACATATAAATTACATTGACAAATACATTAAAACATGCAAATGATCATTTTATTCAGAATTATTAGAGACTATTCATCTAATTAATATTGCACAAAACAATGATATGTACGCATTAAAAAACATGTAGAACCACTGTTAATCGTACAGATAATAATTGTATTAGACTGTATGTGCTTATAGAAGCTATATAAACCTGTTAAAATCTGCCATAAAATAATTCTTAAAATTTGACCTGGAATGTACATGCAAAATTGCTGAAGTTAAAAAAGATTTCTAAAACTCCTAGTACCTCACAATAGATAGAAATATTATTTTTCATGACGATGGCCAACTTGGCGGAAATTATCGGAACTATTTATGACTGCTGAAATTCCCCCCGCGTAATTTTCACACAACATCTACGTTGTGCATGCATTGGTATTAATTCACGTGATGTAAAGCAAATCGTAGTAAAGTTTTCAACTCTTCCGGTATCGCCAGCAATATCAGCAACAACAGAAATAAGACGTACATGTATATATATAGCGTTTAATTTATTTGAGGAGTAAAAAAGAACAGCCAAAATTTCACGAAATTCAAGGAATGCACGGAATACTACAAGTTCAAGGCAGCGACTTCATTATAACCCTTCGAAAGAAATTAAGTACTGGAGGATCGACTGTCTACTGTAACTAACTAATCGGTATATCACTCAAAAGTGAAATTTATTTCCTAATTAAAGTATGACGTCGGGAATTTAAATCCATGCGGAAACGTTCAAAAGTAAACTACCGCGAAATAAGAAGTTCGCGGATTCAGTGTAACTTGGAGTAACTGAAAGGAGAATAAAAGGCTTGGAAGGACTAAAGTATCGATTGTCGTCGAAATTGGCGGATGCCAGGGCTTCACCTGTCACTCGCCGAACGCGCAAATTTCTGCATAGGGGCGAAATATCTATTTTAACTGGCGAAATAAATTTTAGCCTTATCGGCAGCATCCTCTTTTGCCCAGACTGTTCATTACGCATACACTTCGTCAGAACCCGCGATAGAATTCTTCATGACTATTTTTTATCCAATGAAATAGACCCTTACAAAAATAAACTACATTTGTAACCTCCGCATGAAGAGTTTCCAAAAATATGTTGACCATCCAAACGCTGAGAAAAGATAGAGATCCGTTTTCCCCGATTAAGGGACGTTCATACAGAAACTTCTATCTGAGACAAGTGTTGAGACAGTGGGGCCAAATTTTCCGTCAATTAAATGTAAATTTAACCGGCGCAGCATGAAAGCCGCGATTTCATTGGATACTTAATCTTGACAAATTCATCAAGCAACCAATCGAAGGTCTAGATTTAACCTCATTAATTGTTCATGAGTACGAGATTGCCCAGGGTATTCAATGATGTGCATGAGTGTTACAGACAATGACTGGTGAAAAGAAGAAGAAATTAACCGTGGGTCCCGACTGCTCTAATTTAAACTGTTTGCTGCTGATTAAAAAAATCCCAAGGACTAAGGCTACTGAGGAGCTATATACGAGCGCAAACATTTGTCAATACGAATTTCGCTCCATATGCATGCATTTTTATGACAATACAGTAAATGCCGTATATAACGACTCCGGATATAGCGAAATTCCGGATATAAGGAACACCTATTCTGTGTCCGAATCTTTGTCTTTCTTTATTAAACTTTATAACAGTGATATATGGATATAAGTTAACAAACTCCGGAAATAATTCAAGGAACAAATTTAAATGGTCCCAAGGAGTTCGTAACAGACGGAGTTAACTGTAACAATTTCAGACTGTTGTAACCCCTATGATATATTCCTATTTGGCTATGTGCGGGGTGTTTTTCCCCAGCATTTGGCAACCGTACTCCTCCATACTTACAAAATCAGACAGTTTATTTGAGACTTTCTCCTTTTGTTATTTACAGTTATTGTAGTCTTTCTTCGGAGGCGGTCTTCATAAAGGCTAGACTGTTTGTATATGCTTCGTCAAACAGTCTATATTAGCTCCATTTGAAAACATTAGAACGGTCCTTTATTAATTTAGCTAACTCTATTACTTCAGGGGTGTATGATATCGTAGACAACTAGCTAAAATGTCTCGAGTATTGACTAACTAGCAACGTTCTACAATAAATATTTGAACAACTTGTTACACGTGATATTGTATTGATACTGTTTCGATCTGACAGCTAAATGGCTTTTTAGAATTGATTATCACTGAACCCCAAAGAGCTCTAAAATATGTATGGTTGTCCGTTGGCCCCTGCATCCGTAAATATGAATTTTATTCATGAATGTTTTTTTTTCTAGAAAGTCATGTCGCTTTGACTCTTTCAATCCCTGGACATGATAAATAAAGAAATCAGGAAATGAAATGGGTATTTACAATATTACATTTGTTTAAAAGTATACATTTAATACGGTGTTCCGTATCGTACTCTAATGTTTTATCTTGCGATAGATAACGCAATGTTACGATGATCATATTGGAAATTACGTACGATGACCATATGCGAAATTACGATGACCATATTCGAAATTACGATGACCATATGCGAAGTTACGATGACCATATGCAAAGTTACGATGACAATATGCGAAGTTACAATGAAGATTTGCGGAGTTACCATGACTATATATAAAGTTACGATCACGATACGCCAAGATATGTGAAGTTTACGAAGAAGGTATGCGTACTAGCTAGGTTACAACGATTTCACCAGACTGGAAATGTATATGGCAGACAGACGGATAGACAAACAAAGCGGCCACACTGTTGAGAAAGACATACATAGGGGAAATATTTTGGAAATGGCCGTAACAAGATGAAGTCTTGTTACCTCTCTATATAATGAGAATTTTCAAATCGATTCAACAATTTTATCTGGAAATGTAAAAGAAGGTAATAAAATATGATGCTGAACAAACGTGGAATGCAATCTATAACTGCAGTGTTGTATGACTGAAACTGAGCAATGATGAAGCTTTTTGTGATATTCAAATGTAAAAGCAACGATGCATGATTTATTGTTTATGTGCAATAACAAATAGACTCGTGTCTGTGAACATGCATGTAATAAAAAATATCGAAAATTGCTTACCCCTGTATGCATTAATTCACATTAAATCACAACATTCGGATTTATCCTTGGTCTGTCACGTACTGCCTTGAAATGCGCCAGAACACTATTTACGTGCAGACTTAAAGATCTGCCATCCTCTCTATTGTGTCTCTCTTGGGGTGCTTTTGTGACACAGTCGACGCAATATATTGTTACTATGTCATCTAATTTCCTGGGAAATCTCCCACATTATTATTCTTTACAGCTGTGTTCTGCGCCTGTAACAGTATTCCAATATTGCGGGACATTATAGATGAAAAACGTCCATCCGACCGTGCCTGCACTTAGATACAACGATAAAGACCGAGGAGAACGTCTAATGCAGGCTTCAATTCCTGTTGTTGAGCTATACATGGGATTTTAGTTGGAATCTTTGTTTCATGTTGTAATAAATATACTTGTAACTCCGTTGTCTTCATTGAAAATAAAATAATCAAAAAAATATTACGTGAAGTTTAATGGCATAAAAATTATGCCTGAATATTTCTTGGATCGGCTGTTTATTGACATAAACATTCTGCCCGAATATGGTTGGAATCGCCAAGACAGAGTTATTTATTGGAACTG
>JAUMHA010412234.1:0-10713 GCA_032359765.1 Saxidomus gigantea
ATCTAAAATGTTCGCCATATTGTACGTAAACAGATCTCAATTTTGGTACCAAATATATAGGTTTTCAGAAAAGTAGTTAATGGAAAATCACAGAAAACAAAGTGCACACTTTCTTTTGGAACTGAGTGTAAGTAACTGATATGTGAAAAATATGTTGTGACTTTTCCTGTAAAGACGTTTCATGAACAGAGGTAGCGTTGGCGGTTTGTAAAACAGAGATATACATAGAGACTCTGTGAATTCTGTTGATGTTCAGATGTATTGAGAATAGAATGTTTTAAACAAAGGAAAGAAACCTCTGCATCTGTATATAGACATGGAGGAATGTTTAAACTTGTATGATTTTATGTTATTGATTGACGAAGTAACAGGAAAAAATGCATGCGAAAACACGATGCGAAAGGACGATATCCTGATGTGAAAAACGCGATGTTCATATCGCATTTTCGCACCGTCATGTTGTGATATACATGTATGAATCTTCGAATCATGTTATCGTCCCGTCTTATCTTGTTATCGTCCCTTCGCATCGTGTTTTCGTGTCTTAGGATCGTCTTTACGTAGTTTCGCCTCAAGGTAGAGGGGGTAAAACAACGATGGCCCTAACGGAACAACGTAGGTCGCTACGGCTCAATAAGAATTTATTTGTCAGTGACGTTTTCTCTCGTATAAAGAGATATAGTCGGTTGCAGGGCTCAAATACATGACCCACGATCAGTCAGAGATTTCAAGTCAGCAACTCTAACCATTCGATCAAGGAGACTGTGTTTCGAACTTTGCTCTTCTTTCTCAGATATGAGAGACCCCGTCAAAGCGTTCATTTATTTCTAGCAGAAAGTTCAGTCTGTTGTACATAATGGAAACAGAAAAGTCCCACATGTATAGCCAGTCGCTAATAATTGGTAATTATTTGACGATTAACACTGTGGTAATAGGCACAAATTAGTAAAATTAGTAGAAATAATTTATCATTTGGTATAAAACTGGAAAAGTGTGGGAATATTGGTATTCTCCGGAAACATGGCTTTCAAAAACCTCGTCTATGCATGTAAGTGTTATTATTTTTACTTTTAATATACAAATTTTGGTTGTTTTTTTCAAGACATGGATAAAACTGTCTGGAGGTATCGGTCATATTTTTTTCCGACCATAGGTTCAATGAGGTTGAAAATCAGTTTTCAAATTATCTTTTCTCAATGTTTGGCTATTTAAAAAAAAACATTTCTTATGTATTCAACAATCTAAGATTTTTAGGGACACTATATTAAACAAAACAGTGGACCAAATTGCACTTCGGAATAAAACACTTAAAAAATCTTTCATTGGTTACAGGTGCTGATGAGATATCTGGCTCGAGGGTTACTATTTTGACAGTGATGAGGCTCTGCCGAGTTACCGCCAAAGCAGTTACCCGAGAGCCGGATATTCCCATCCGCACATGCAGCTAGTAATGGATTTTTTTTCTTGCATACCATAACAGAAATAAAGTAAACTAATGGCTTACCTTTAAGCGCTATTTTCTTGTAGTAGTGTATGAATTTACACATACATTTAGAATTTACACATACATTTTTTAATAAAAGTAGTTCATTCTGGCGTCATAAAGAGCATGAGAGTCATCTTACGCCGGGGTTTACACCGATTTGGATTGCAAGAAACCGTCTTCTCCCCGTAATGTAGTGATAGCGCGTTCAACTTGTGATCGGAGGGTCCAAGGATCGATTTCCTCCAGTGCCATGCTGGCTTTTTTTTCTAAGCCCCCCCCCCCCCCCCGCCCCATCCCCCACCGCTCCAAGCCCCACCTCTGTCCCTCTGTCTTTCTCTCTTTCTTTGTGGCTTCCATTAGGAGTAAGGTCCAGGAGTGATTAAACCGAGGTTTAAGAACTGGTTTTGCAATCGACAATAAAATAGAATCATCGTTTATTCTATAGTAGCCACCGTATGTTTGCAGAATACGTACAATCCCAGTATTATCTATCTCATCTTTAAAATGAAAGAAATTATAATAAATATAATGGTAAATTGTTAATTTTATTTTATTTTGACGAAAGGCTTTCAAAGTAAGGACAGTCAGGTAAAGCACCTATTTCTTTTGTACCGTTTTTACCCAATGGTGGTTATATTTGGTTATGACTACCAACACTTAACCGTTTGAAAACTTCAATGGAATGTTTGGTCTGTATTTGATTGTGTTATCCGTGTAAAAAAAGTATAAACATAAAAAATCAGGTAGTTAATTTGAGAAAAACAATCAAGTTTCTCAGGATCGGAGGGTCACGGGTTCGATTCCGATCAGTGTCAATGCGATTGGCAATTCACAGATATTTCCACATGGCCTTTTTCTCTCTTTCTCGGGCCAACAATAACACCATATATGCATGACTATGACCTTTCTGGGTAACTTTAATAATGGACCGAATGAGACTAGAATATCCAGAGTTATAGCACTTGATTTCATACAAATTTTCATATTTCAAAATGTTTTCACTGTAGTCTCGTCGCTTCTCCACAGTTCTAATTTATAATTCTTTTCAGTTAAGCCACAGACACTCGATTTAAAAGAAGTATCATTGCGAAGCTTACACTTGACCTTAGAACTCTCTTTGGGTATTAATACTAACAGAATTATTCCAAATTCTCTATTTGTGAACAGCTTTAATGGGCAATAGAAGAAAATGTCAACGTGCTGTTTTTGGGTTGGAAAGGAACTTTGAATTACGATTTGGGCAATATAGGAGATATCCGACGCCATAACAAGCAACAAACACATTTTTACAGATTATAGACATAAACCAACAGTTTTCATACGCTGTCGAATAATTGTTACTATTGCTAATTTCACTATATTTCTTAATATTTTTCCTTAAAGTTTAAACATCTATGTTACAATTGACTGTTAGAAACATGATCTTGGCACAAGAAGATCGTGAGAAAAGAAATACAAGCACGATTTTAGAAAAACCAAATTATTCTGCAGGGAATAAGACTGTACTGTTCTTCTACTTAAAAAAACTCTTTAATGTTTTGGCAGTTTCTGTCTCAACAATGTATTGTTAATAAACTTGTTATCATCTTCCTTTGTGCCTAGCATATGTTGCTTACAGTATATTTTTGAAAAGGCTAAACGCCGAAAAGTTGTGTTAAAGAGTTGTCTTAAGAATAGAAGAACAGTAAAAACAAATGATTAAAGATCTAAATGTGTCGCGACGTTTGATTTTCTTCGCAGCCGATTAGTATGATAATATCATCATCTAAGATTTTATGCTTTTATAAAGTTGTAGCATGGCAACTCATAGACGTGTCCTTGGCAGCAACCAGAGTTGATGCTCATCTTAGAGCAAGAGAGACTATGAAGAAGCGAAGCTTTGATGGACTACAACGGCGTGACGTAGTTCCTTTAGACACTAAAGAGCTGTTTAAACTGAGCGATGGTAAATTTAAACTTGCTACTTTGGTTAAAGATATTTTGATAAATTCAACATGACAATAATAATAAAGATCGAAATTACATTTCATTTAAATAATTTTGAATTAAAAAAGTATCAATAAACGAATCCTTAAATGTAACAAATGTGCACTTTTCGTCATGTTATGAAAGTTTACATGTTTCTTTTAATTAGGTGAAGAGCTTGAAGATGTTCGAGAGATGGATGACGCAATGGGAACGACGGTAGAACGTCTAGAAGAAAAGTATAAGGGGCTAAAGGTTTACGATGCAGTCGTCACCGTACGTAAAACAAAAGATGGACAACTTACTGGTGATGCATCAGGAACATTAATACAAAATATCGACCATGACTTACCAGATGAAGAACTTGAGCCTAAACTTTCTGATGAAGACAGTTTGAATGTTGTACTCGCTGCAGAAGGGGATGATATTGAATCAATTAATAACCCGACATATAATAGACTTATCTATATTGATGATCAAAATCGTGCCAGATTGGTCAATATAGTGAGCTATTTAATAGATGGTACAAAACGCCCGTACTACATAGTTGACCTACAAGATGGAGAGATTCTTAAGTCGTGGCAAGGCCTCAATACGTACCCGTGCTGTGAAAGAAATTACAAAGCATGGGGCGGTAACGAGAAGATGGGGAAAATAACATACGGCGATATGCCTCATTGTCTCACTCCAACAATCCGAAATGGAACGTGTTATCTGGAAAACGAATACGTTAGAATAGTTGATATGTTAAATACATGGCAACAAAACATTACAGAGACTGCAAGTTTTGATTGTGAAAATGGTTACGGCGACGAAATAAACGGTGCGTATTCGCCAGCAACTGACGCTTTCTTTTATGGGACTGTTGTCGGCAAAATGTTTGAAGAATGGTTTGGCAGTACAGCTTTAAACAGCAAAATTGTAATAAGAGTTCATTTTGGTTATTATTACGAAAACGCATTCTGGAATGGAGAAAATACAACATTTGGAGACGGTGGATATTGGATATATCCGTTTACCTCACTTGATGTAGTTGGTCACGAAGTAGCCCACGGTGTTACTGAACAAGGAGCTAATCTTGAATACAGAGGTGAGAGCGGTGGCGTGAATGAAGCGTTTTCAGATATCATGGGCGAAGCCGCGGAGGACTATCTGCTCAATTCAGACTTTGTAACCGGTAATACCATTATGAAGTTTCATCCGTATATGAGAGAATTTGAAAGGCCTGAGAATGACAATATATCTATAAGTAAAGTCGAAGATATGGAGGACTGGACGGATCCTCATTTCAGCAGCGGAATTTATCGGAGAATCTGGTGGGTCGTCGTTAAAGATGGTGGTATGTCTATTCGAGATGCAGCAACTGTATTTCTCTATGCGAACAGAATGTATTGGCATAGTACTGCTTCTTTCTATGATTGCTCATGTGGTACCCTCAAGGCGGCTCTTGATCTTGGCCACGATACTGCTCCCTTCAGGATGGCGTTCAAAGATGTCGGACTTGAGGACTGCGACGTTAATACGCACGTGTTTGGCTTAAACAATAATGGCACACGTATGGGTGTTGTGGTAAGCGCAACAGTAAATCCTGTTTTCAAAATGAATGTACCGGACTGGGCAGACAAACTTATAGTAGATGTTACAACCGCTTCAGAAAACATGGATGCTTACGGCAGTGACTGTGACATTCACATCTCTGTTATGACAAACGGATGGGAACTGACCGATGACGAATGCGACGGAAAGCTTGTAGTTGAGGGTGTTAACTACGTAGAATTACCTGATGCTCCTAAAGATGAGTACTTCTTCAAATTCTCCCTACTGAATGATACAATGTCAATGGACAGTGGTTCGTGTGTTATCGCTTTCACAGCCGGTTACACGTGTCAGCAGAACTACACAACCTACAGCTGGGAGGACAGATACATGTACAGCCAAGAATGTGGAGTCGATTTCTATTATTAACAGGATAGCAGAGGTATTAAAACGCAAACAGAACTTTCCCAATTACAACGTCTAATCTTTCAGATATCTTTGCACATAAAATGTATCTGCAGCAGCTATCAACAACATTGCAGTGATGTATTGTAGTTTATCGTTAACCTCATAATAGTCACACGTGACTCTGCTAGCATCATCAATAACTTTTATTTACATACATTGCATAATAGAAATTATTTCTTCATAGTCGAAAGATAATGGATTTTGAATGATCGTTGTTTTATGTATAATTATTAACATGAATCTTTGAGGTTTGTATGTAACAAGAATATTAAACAACTACCGGTTAAGTAGACATACTGATTAGATAGTTACTGTAACAATAAAGTGTATGTCTGTATGAACGAAATAATATGTCACTCAGTGTTCAAAAAGGCGTGTTTAGTTTTTACTCCAGAAAAATACTTTTTTCAGCTTTTAGTTGTGCTTGTGTTTCTTAATGCCACACCTCCGAACCGTATTTCTACAAATGAAATGAAACGGTCTTGGATTCCTATTTTCTGACTAAAGCGATGTGTTTGTTAGCACTTTGAAATCAAAATACATACAAATAGATATGATGGATGAATTACATTCTAAGATAGTTAAAGTTATGATCGCTTTAAATGTCCTTGAATAGAATAATGAATTACTGATAGAATACCTTGAATAGAATAACGAATTAATGATAGAATACCTTGAATAGAATAATGAATTAATGATAGAATACCTTGAATAGAATAACGAATTAATGATAGAATACCTTGAATAGAATAACGAATTAATGATAGAATACCTTGAATAGAATAATGAATTACTGATAGAATATTAATAGAACTGTGTTTTATTAACCTAAAACAATACAAAGAAAAAATTGTCAGAAAGCGTTTCTGCTTTCTTATCACCGATACGTCTTCCAATTTTCCTTCTTCTTTCTGTCTTTGCTTTGAGGCTTACAGGTAGTGGAAAATGTCACAAGAAAGTAGCTGTTCCAATAATTAACTAACTATTGTATCATAAAATATATACATTGGCATGACATTGTTTCGTCATTGCCGGAAACATGTCAAAAGAACTACTGTTAAACTAATGAAACATTATAATGAAACTATTAGACATATAAGCATGAGCAGTGCGTCTAAAATGATCATATTCGTGTATGTCTTTATAGAAAAAAGCTCTTACATTCCACAAATAAGCACAGGAGAAATAAACGTCGACTCTTTTGAAATGACCGCAGGCTATCGGGTATTTAAAGTAACCGTTTGTCCGCTTATTTGTGAACGTGTGTATTCAAATCAAATTACTTAATTTTAATGAAATTGATGCCAGTTTCGAGTTGCATGACACCTTTTCATTGTCATAAATTTTTACTTCTATATGACGTAGGAGTTTATTCACATGCCCACTATTATATATTTGTCGTGCCCTTTTATTCGCACTGTCCGTTCTCTCTTGTTGTTTTATAAAAGGACTCGCTGGTAGCTGACCCAGCTGTATGTTACAAAACGGCTCCGACATTTTGAAGCATTTTGTAAATTCAATCAATTATGTTTTACCACCATTCATCAGCTGTGTACCTTTGCAGAGTTATTTGAATGCAATAATATCCCCATTATCATTACCCCACCCTCTTTACTAAAATTCTAGTTTTTTCAACTTTTGATAAATAATTTTTTTCATGATAAAGGTATTACACAGTTTTTGAGATATTTTGCCTACAGTATGAGAAAGTCCTTTGTTTTAGAACGCAAAAATAAAAAATGGAGGTTGATGTACATATAAGAAAAAAATTCTGTAAAAACTGACAAAAAAGTGTTTTTTTAGATTTCGACGACCTTTGAAATATGACGGCAAATGACTGTAAAAAAGACCTGTAATATTAACTTGTTATTACTGTGTTTTGATATCCTGACACTTTTTCTTATGGTTAGGTTTGAATTAAGTGAAAATCATAAACAGTTTTTGAGATATTACTTTTTTGTACCTCTACCCCCATTTTGGCAAAACCTCACCTGTTTTCTGTTTTTAATGTGTGTTTTAGGGGGGGTAGGGGGGGGGGTGTCTTTTAAATGCCGAAAACAGCGATTCTAAAATATTATGATTATTCATTGTTTGATCATAATGACTGATATTTGGTGAGATAGATTACACATTTATCGAACTTTTCCCTCTGTTACCTTAATCCGCTGCTGTCTATAAATCAAAGCGCTGAAGGCCTGGGGCTACAGATTGCTTTGGCATCATCTTTTGCCGGCTTGCTGGTATTGCGATAGGATTTTAGTATGACAAAAACCTAAAACTGGAAACATCTCTGAAAACCAAAAACACATGGCTCTCAGCTTCCAGTGGTTTACTCGAGTTTTGACTTCATTTTCTCCTGGAAAATTTATTAATAACAGAAATTGATCTTGATATATTTGCAATTGTATTGGAGCCGTGGCGCAGTGGTAGCGCGTTCGCCTCAGGATCGAAAGGCCCCGGGTTCGATCCCTACCATCGCCATGTCGGTAGTGTCCTTAGGCAAGACACAAATTCCATCTCGAATGAGATTCGAGAGCGATTAATCTAAGTTGTAAAAACTTGTTTCGCAATCGAGAATGAATAAATTAGTACATATAAGCAATTGTATAAAATAAACGTTTTCACTTCTTGTATAAAATTAATTCAGTCTCCTTCAATTCTTGTTTGATATTTAAGGGTCAGCTCTATTCTATGACTTAATTTGTCAATTTATGTCTTAATTTAAGGTATTCAGTTCATAATAGTCTTCAGTCCATAGTGGTAATTTTTTCAAAGGCCCTTAGAATTGTTATTTCCATTAACTACATGTATATCCTTTCAATCATTCATATTCAAATTTCAAAAGACATTTACGGTCAAATTTGAAGATATATGGAATTTTATACTCCTACCACCATCTCTAAAATTCTAACCGAACGGTATACCAGAAAGAATAATTTTTTAAAAATCAGTAACCATTGTAACATAATGTTTGTAGTAAAGTATTCGGTATACATTGTAAAGTTACAGCAACAACACATTTAGTCTACATTGTAATGAGCCTGCGCAAGGTATTGTGATGTACATAGTTAAAAAGTTTAAAACTTTCTAAACCAAAAAAAGGTAATGGGGATAAAAAATCAAAACAAAATGCGAATTTTATGAATGGGACACGAATTACACTCGGATAAATTTTGTCTTCATACTATTCTTAATATAATAGCAAAGAATTGTGAACTTTTACCGTCTAGGTTTACAAATAACCAGCCATTACCGTATGTTCCGTAACCAGTCAACTCATACCTTAGTCTACTAGTACCTTAGTCATCTCGTACCCGAATTGAAGTTTTGAAACAACAGGTACGAGTGGACTTCACAGGGTACGAGTTGACTTTGAACCGTACTAGTTGACCAATTAGGGTACGAGATGACTAGGGTACGAGTTGGCTTAGGTACGAGTTGACCCGGAAGCGTGTTTTCTATACCTAGTCTTAATTTTAAATTGTCATTCAGCCATGACCGTTTTTTATACCTAGTCTTAATTTTACATTGTCATTATCCTTATTTGTCTGATATATGAATGGAGATTTTTATGAATATTAGAAGGAAAAGCATTAAAAATGGTTTTGAAGCTAAAGAAGATAAGAAGAAAAAATATTTAAAAAACTGGTTTGATGGGATTTGAACTCAATTAATTAGTAAAATTAGAAGGCCATTGACTTATCCACTTTACCGTTGATTTTTGCATATTCTACAGTTAAGTTATCTACGGTGTTTGAAATGTAGCAATATAATATTGGCCTTTGGGGCTACGCCAAAAATGTTTATCTCTTTCATCATTTTGCATTTTAAATGCAAACGTTGCAAAATTTAAATTCTGACATTTTTGTCACGTTTAAAGCAGTTATCAACGGCCGCTTTTTCAAAAGTTAAAAAATGTATCGGTAATTTAATGTCGAAAATCTCAAAGGACAAGTAAACAATTTCGAATTTACTTTTAATATTTAGATTTTTGAAAACGTTTGATTCTGATATAACTTTTTCCGATCATATGTTTGGTCTGCCGCATTTTTTATCAGGATTTTTTCTGATTTTAGCATTCACAGACCACCTCAAAAGGCACAGAAGGATTGCGGCACTTATAAAATGATAATAAATCAATTGGAAAATTAAATATTTGGTCTTTTATCAGTACCGTTGAATACGTTTAAGCCGCCAAAAATTAGGTCTTGGATAATGTTTGTCAGAGAATGAAATTCAAAGTAGGCAATTTTGCCTGCATTTACTAATAATTCAAACTAGTCTTAGATCGGTTACCTTGCATTAAAGGTTTCAAGATTTTCGGGGATGACACTCAAACTGAATCTTTCTATCTTCAGGAACCGTGTTGCAAAGCGTCAAATGATAAAAGATAAACACACATGACTTTCAATGCATTAATTGCATTGTCTTCTTTTTTTGCATATGCATATAATAATTATATATATCATTTTTTTAATAATCGGTTACCGATTTCGTAACCGATTATCCATTCGTTCGTTCGGCTAACCAGTTAATCGTTTACATCCCTACAAATTATAACGTTGAGGCATTTGTTTTGAGTACATGTTGTTAAAACAAAAGAATTGTAGACTTCCAGTGTATACTGGCACCTAATGAATAATGTTTCGACTTTATTTTATGAGTAATAACCAATAAAAGTATCCAACAACTTCAGTAAAACATTTTCTTGCTTTATAATTTGCAAACTTTAATTACTATGCAGCGTTTTGATTTACATACATGAACAAAAATCTAAAAATACTGGCCTTAATTAATACACTTAATTACTAAATCTATGAATGTGCCTATATATAAAGATGTAATAGATTCAATTTCAGCTGACATACGTCAGTCTTGTGGCTTATTAGCATTCAAGGAAGTGCACAATATTTTTGTACAAAAACGTTAACTGTATTAAGATGATGTATAGCATGCATTATAATATACGGAAATAAACTGTTAAAAAATAGTTCAACTTGAATAAATATAAAAAAAGAAAATTCATGTTGCGTACACACACATTTTCAAGACTTAGACTTTCTGCAAAAATGTTTGTCTTGCTACCATATTAAAACACCAAATATGTACATGCTCAGAAACATCTAAAATGCTTTCAGTTCAGGTAAATACTAAACAATATCGCCGCCGCCATTTTAGGTTAAGAACAGCTCAACTATTTCTATGGTCGAGCATCTGGAGGAGACATTGAACTAGTAAATAAGTGCCAGTTTGAATAA
>JAUMHA010412245.1:0-10713 GCA_032359765.1 Saxidomus gigantea
ACTACAGACTTCTGTGACATGTAAGTTCCAGATAACATTCCGTAAAATCCACTTACTATCGCAAATTGCCAGAAAGTAGACATAGATGGTACAATGTAGCAATACAGAAGCTATGGCAACTAGAAACATAACTATATTTATAATTAATAATCTATATGGTTTAACGCGTTTTAAGTCAAGTAACGTAGAATTAATTATTCTAGCCAATCCATCACATACTCCTAAAATTGAGACAAGATATGCTCCCTCTAGAGTTGAAATACCTCTGTCTTTCGCTAGAGCTGGTAGAAACAGCGATGTTATGTTTACTGACAATGTAAATAGCAAAAGCTGTATGCACAAAGCGCAAAAAGCGAAGTTTTTAAATAATGACCATTGGAGAAGTGATTTCTTCTCTTTAGATGTTTCTGTGCCTTTTAAGACAAGCCTACCCTGAGGCATTTTACTCTTAAACAATGACAGTTTCTTTGATTCAATCTTAGCATTTGCGGTAATTTCCGTTGAAGAATTTATTTCTGTTGAAATATGTGCCGCGTCGGTATTTTCTGGTTCTGCAACTGATCTAGATAACAGTGAGATTTCTTTTGGTTCTTCATTAATTGCGCCTCTCTCCTTTCTTCTGCAATAATTCAAAATATTCAGCATCGGTTACTTTTTTCAAAATGTTGTTAAAGAAAGTTTGCGTTCGTATCTCTGTAGCTATCACCTGGTGTAATCATTGCGTGACAAACTTATAATTTGAGTTCTACTGAACAAACAACACTGTTTAACTTTGGCTGTTACTGTAAATACAAATCAGTCATTACAATTGACAGAGCCATGAGAGCAATGAGCAAACAGTGTGGCTCCAAATCAATTAGCACAAGTACATCCATATCAGTCATATATCCCCAGGGATCATTTTCGTACAGCACGGCAGTTTGCTGTTTCAGAGCGAAGAAATGATACACGCCAATTTAATTAGGGCTTTGTATAAAATTGTCATTTCATCTTGTAGTGTCTCATCGTTGCATTGAACGTCAATCTAAGAAAATCTAGCCAGATTCACATTCCATGAGTACAGAAAATGTAATCAATAATTTGCAAACGATTTCGAAAACTATAACTTAAACTTACCTGTCGTATTCAATAAGTTTCCATTGCAACTCTAAAGGTCTAAATAGTGCACCACAAACGAAGAAGTTACTTATAACTGCTGAAAGTATAACAAGTGTCCAAGAGAATCCGTAAAAGTTCAACAGCAACTCTATAGTTGGGGGAAATAGGAAACCGCCAAATCCGATACCCGATGTAGACAAGCCAACAGCGATGCCTCGCCTATTGTTGAAATAAAAGCCAAGAACAACAACACTTTGAGTGTACACAAGTGCCCTTCCAAAGCCTGTAATACAGACAAGAGGGCTACGATGACCCTATATCGCTCTCCGGAGACTTCCTTATGACAATAAGTGACAAAACTTCAACCCTAACCTTAATATCATAAACACAACCAAACTTTCTGACCAGTTTACATGATGATCAGGTTGTAAATGTCACCATTATGGCGTACACAAGGTGACCTAAGTTTTTTTACCTCCGGTTACCCTTATTCTAACACGATCTTAATTTGATCAAGACAATCATCTTGACCATATTTCATAAAGGTTAAATTAAAACTGCAACCTGTATTGTATACACAGGAGTTTCGGTTTTTGTCCCCGTGACCCAGTTTTTGAACCCAGATGATTCGCATGCAAACACAGTCTAGAATTAATCAAGATAGTCATTCCTCGTTAAAGATCCCAGATGACCCATATTCATATTCGACCTGAATTTTATCTAGGCAGTCATTTTGGCCAAGTTTCAAGAAGATCCAGTGAAAAAATGTAGCCTCTATTGCATAATCAAAGTTATGTATAGAAATGCGAAATGACAGACTACAGACAGACGAAGGACACCAGGCGATCACTATAACTCATCTTGAGAATTTCGTGCTTAGGTGACTTTAATATATATATGCCTGTTTTGTTCAATTGTATTTACATGCATGTAAATATAAACTTCCATGCAAAACACTTACTTTGATGGATAATTAGTTTTGTACGTTCTATTTCGAAATATAATGATAATTAAAAATTTCTTCATAAAGACATTCACTTTTCTTTTTTGGCGTACCACAAATGAAAATTTGTAAATTATATCATTGCCCATAAATATCTTCTCAATCTTCGCTGTATAAAACAGTTATTCAATTATACAAATAAAAGTTACAAATATTGTGTTTTGTTCGTAAACGTGTTTTGCATTATCCAAACATTGTTTTACATATGTCATTTACAGGTTTACCTAGTAAAACTCCGTACGTCATGTACATATACGGTATGTCCGGTACGAAACCAGAAAGCAAAACCCCCAAAGCAGAAATACCTGCTCCAATCATCACAACAGAACGACAAGAAAACCGATTGCAAAGAACACTTGCGACAGGTCCTAAAAAGAAACCAATCCAATATTATTTTCTAAAAAAATCAAACATACTTGCATGTAAAGGATTTTTAAAAAACGAAAATTATTTATTTGTTATACAAGTAAAATGTAATCAATGATGATAAACAGTGTTAAAATTACACAATTGTAGTCTTTGGCAATAACTCTTTCGCAATACTATTATAACACGAATTAATGGTATCTAATAATAACTCACCTAATAGGAGACGAAGTGTAGAAAATATTGACAGTACCCATGCAGTTGTTGTTGCACTACGATTATACTTTGATAGAAACTGTAGATACATAACACCGCTAGAGCGCTCAAATCCACCTGAAATGTAAGTAAACATTTTAACATGATTATACTGATCCTGTTGAATTATTGCAAACAATGGCTCTTAAATATTCGTAGTACATAAACATGATTAAACCATTTACAAGTTTCGTATACTCCACCTTGGAGAAAACGTGGCATATTGACATTTATGAAGCTTGATTACCTTAAGTGTGAATTTCAGTATAAACGTCGACGTAAATATGAGAGAACTTGGATGTTTGCAAAGTAACTTACCAATGATGAGATGAACTAGGAAACAGCCAAGGACAACACACCATCCCCAACCACCGTCCGGTGCCTTCGACTGCTCGAGTACTTCTTCAATTTGAACTTCATTTGAAGAATTTGAATATTTGTTGGATAAAGAATCATTTCTTGATACTCTCCTTTTTTCAGCCACAAGAAAACAATCATTTTCGCAACTTCCATGTGACATATTATCGCAATCATCACTTTCGTGTTGGACCATGTCTACAATCTGCAAATTAAATCATCGTGTGATTGGTAGTTTACTAACATTTTCAATCGGTCTCGAACAGTATTCATATTAAGATATTAAAGTTCATGGAACCTTTTATGTAAAAATTATGTGTTTACACTCTTTAAAAAGGTAAGTTTAGCTTTATCTAGAATCAAAAGTTACTTGTAGATTTACAACTGCATTTAATTACATTGTGCTTTAAAAAATAAAAATTCACCCGTGTATATTTCTAGTCGTCTGTATAATTTGTGTTACACCTTATCAGTATCTTGACCTAACATGTGTCCTGTAAAGATGTTCACGTTAGTGACTGATGTGAAGATGGATAACGGATAAGCCATAAAAACGGGGGAGTTTCTCAATGTTGTTACCGTATATATACAGATACAATTTTTGTAACTTTATAATTTACCTAAAAAGCCCAATGACACACAAAGGCATACAATAATCTAATAATGACAGACAGGTTTTGTGTCATACAGAGATCGCTCAGTTACAATATTATATTTGACATGGTGTATGTTCATAGGACACTCTGCACTTTCTATAATATGCATTGCATTTCCGCCTTTTATAGCCATGTTTCTTGCGAAGTTTGACAGTACTGCAAGGGCTTACAACCGTTTGTTCGTAAATTTTGATCGTTGGGCCAAATACAGGAAACAGCCATTCTGCTTTAACAATTTGATGCATTAAAATACACGTTTGTGAATCTTTCTGGAGACCAAATATACATTGTATATGGTTCAGAATAAAGTATTGTGTCATTACTACCGACCACCACCTATGTGTGAAGGCAGTGATACTTTCTATGACCTAAATACAATTCCTGGCAGTTGGCCTGTATATGTGCTGGCCTATTCAATCTATGGTGGCACAAACAGCGACATTTGGGACCAAGTCCATGCATTTCCTGCCATATCTGGATATCAGTTCACTGAATATTTGTAGAAATTGCATAATCAATTGCGTTATTGAAACGCTTTATTTTGTTATCACTATACACCACACTTGTGTCTGTTAATGAATGCAGGTTTACATTTGGAAAGAATGTCAGATATCGTTAGAGTCTATTATTTATGGCATTATTCCCGAGGGCAAGATACCATTTATAAAATGCAATATTTTTCTAGTAATGTCAACCAACTTTTGCTTAATTTGTTTTGAGATTAAAAATTGCCTTTCTTAAAGTGTTAAGGTTCAGGTATTTTCAAATCATTGTAAGAAATATATTAACCTTAATTATCTTTACAAAAATCAGCTTAACTATGCGCTTCCTTAATACAGCATTAGGAATGGTTTTCATTAAAGTTAAAGTCAACTTCACCTGCAACCTAGGACTTAAAAAGTAAACGTGAAAATCACAAGTAGAAGTACGCATGGAAAACATGTATAATTACAATAGTGTTTTGAATAAAATTAATTTGACAACAATACACGTTTAAGACTCAAACACCTGAAACTATACTCAAAAGTACTTGTGAGAATTCCCCTACTTTAGACATTAATCTGGTGTGCATCTTCACATCAGGTGATCGCATGTACATCTCTATTACCCTTGACTTTCATTCCGGTCTATTCAAACATATTCAGTTATGTAATTCGTTCTTTAATTACAAATATAGCCTTTGCTATGTCCATATATAGATCGACTTAAGCTAAGTCGTTTCTATTATGACCGACCTGATAAGATTTACTTGGTAGTTGGTATAGTAATATATTAACAGATGAGCTATGACCTACTATAGAATATATAAAATATAAAAGTGCCACCATGGCTAAATGCATAAAATATAACTTTACAAGTTTTAGTTTCACTACATTCATTTACAAAAATAAGGGATAAAAAAAAACGTTTAACAGTTTTTTCACCTTTTTTCCCGAGCCCTTGTTACCTGCTTTTATTCAGAAAAGGAATGCGATAGCCAAATCTAGTATAGTTTAGTCTTTATTTTGATGCATTTGGATAGAAAGTACTTAAAAAAACACTACCTATGGGAAAAAAGTAACTCAACATGACCAAAATTGTCACAATTTTAAAGAACATTTTAATCTTTTTTTGGAGTGGAAATATAATGTTTTCTTCCATTGGTAAATTGAAAGTAGTTTTAAGATTAAGATTCAAACTTACAATTATGCAAGTTATTTCCGTTCAGGACAAACGTATACAGTACAGCACATGCGAAACCACGCATACATGCGTCCAAGCGGCATGTAATACCCTGGTCACATTAACGCTACGAGCCCCGTACGAGTAGGTTTTCATACGAGGAGTCCATACGAACATCGTTGACTCTTGCGAGCATCGTACGGATTTTTTGAACTCGTAGAGGACTCGGGGACTCGGTGAGAATGTTTCACCGAGCTCCCGAGCTGTCGCAGAGCTCGTAGAAATTTTCGAAGTCGTGAGCAGCTCGCAAGGGCCCGTACGGGCACCGCAAGGGCCCCGGCATAGCTCGTACGGGCATCGCACGATGTCTGTGCGAATTTGGAACACCGCGAGTCCCGTAAGAGCTTGCCGGTGCTCGCACGACTATCGCAGGATGGTCACACGGTCTACGTACGATGTCCGTACGATAATACGGACACCACACCGGGCTGGGAACTTATGATGTCCAGACTCCATACGACATCCTTGACGATTGAAGGTGATATAAAACCAGGACACCGTGCGGACACCGTACGGGCGCCCTATGAACACACGTGCATCGCACGTGGTACGTCCGAGCTCCTTGCGAGCACTGCACGACTTGTCTGCGATGTCCGTATGGATACCCTAAGATTGCATCCTCCAAAAGAACGTACGGGGCCCGTAGGCATGTGACCATAAGCTACGATTGTACGGAGACCGTACGGATTTTAAAAGTTGGTGGAATCGTGCGATTTTATAAATCGTACGGACACCGTACGGATATGTGACCGAGGCATAAATAAGAGTCTGAAGGCATGGAGATGCAGCGGGAAATCGAATGCGTGACGCTTCATCGCAAATTGTATGCGGCATTCAACTGCCACATCTTAAAAACAAAATAGCAATCAAGTGCGACAGGTACAGTACAGCACAGGCGAAACCTCGCGCATATGCGTCCACGCGGCAATAGTCTGAAAGCATGGAGATGCGGCGGGAAATCGAAAACGTGACGCCCCTTTCGACTATTTGGCATACATTATTACTTCACTTCAATTATTTTCCATATAAATGTTTTTTAACTGTTTGAAATCGTTCAACTTTGAAATTGTTCATCTTTACTTTTTGACATTTAAATTATTACCTTAGTAATCGTATAGTTAGACTAGTAACTTAAACATGCGTTTAATCATTATCAAAGATGTGTTATATTCCCTGTCTGTAATTTTTCCATAATGAAGATTGTATATAACTTTATGTTATTATCTTAATGCAGAGATGGACATATACTACATCAAATGACAGTGTACTACCAAAAAGACAAATGTTGAAAATAAAAATAATATGAAAGCTTCGTGATCATTTTTAATGTTGCTGATTGAAAAAGAATGCTTAAAAGAATAACGACAGAATTGAATATTACTAACTGTAAAACAAAGCTGACATACATGAACTGCAGGGCGTTCCTTTGTCAGAAAGTGTTAACTGCCGTATCATTGAAGTAATGCTGCTCCGTAGATACAGCTAAACTTTCTTATTTATAATTCATTTTATGAAACATCTGTAGAAATAAAGACCATTACGTCGGTATTTAAGTGCTTGATGTACTGTACATATTATAGTTACATCCAAAGTGAGCGTAGTCCGTTGGTAAAACACTTACAGACATTTTTTGACATTTAAGTACACTCTATGTATATGTATAATGTATGCGGCAATGACATTTTTATGTCCGAAGTTTGTTATAACCCTTATTACTCACTGCTATCAATTAAATAAAAATTGGTTTCTTATATCTTGATTTTTTCTATATCCGGAGCCGTACTATTTGGAGTCTACTGTAATGAAAGTACGTATTTCATTGCGTTCCTAAGAAATTTCCATAGAACGACTCAAAATCTAAATATGTACAGACTGTGTGTGTCTGTGTTATTCTTTTTTTTTTTCATTGTACAAAATTTATATTGAGCGACATTTTTTACCTGGCACTCAATAGGCAGTGAGTATTTTTACCATGCTTTATACGAGATTTTCAATATTTACTGATACTCAGATGTTTAATGTTATAGAACATGTATTTCTAACGTGTTTCTTAAGTGTATCTAAAATGACTGTTTTACAAATCTACGTAGTAATACTTGTCATGCTAGCAGAAAAATCCTATGCATGGATAGTTCTGCATCGTACGATATTCACCCTTTGAAACATTATACAGATACAAATGTATATGTTATCATTCAAAACGAAAACTGGTAAAGCAGCGTACATTTATAGGTGTTGATGCTGGTTTCAATATTTGCAAACATTCAGAAGACAAATACTTGTCAGTATATAATTTCATAACAAAGTCATGAAAATGTTACAACTTTTAATTATATACAATAATTAAATTTTAAAACATTCTCGGAGAATAGTAAATTCCAGTAACTCATGCAAAAACCCTATAGAATCATATTTTATAAAACCTTTTATAAAATAACATGTACATGTAAGTTGTACATAATGCATCAATTCTAAAGGAACAAACTTATCCTTTACGCGGCATGGTATTTGTCGCATCTAGCAAATGACGCACGGCATATAGATGCCGCATCTACATTCATATGCCGCGTGATGCCGCGTGGATTTATTGCTCTCGCGTTGTAAAACCTTCTTGTTTTCACAATTTTAAATTTAGGTTGATTATCTAAATAAATTTAAAAACATTCAAGTATTGGAATTAGTCAATATATTTCTTTTTCAAACGCTTCAAGACAGATAAATGACATGCCCTAAGCGTTGTGGGTACAAAGCCCGCCAGTAATCGTATAATATCATTGGAAACATATCAACTTTCAGACGGAACGTAGTTGGTATTGCTTCATGATACTCTAAGCTAGGAGTTATATGATGGAAGAGTCAGTTATAATTTGCCAGGAAATCAGTTTGCACGCCAAAGAATAAAATTACTCACAAGACCGTAATCAGTTCTCTAAAGCCATGCTGCATATCTTAAAGATTGTTTTGTTTATTCAAGTGAGAAGTAACGTATGATGAAACAATATGTTCCATTGACTTGCATAAACTGCATGTAAGGGAATAAGTCGATAATAGGTAGGTCGCCGGGTTGTTGTTGTCTCCTTTTTTGAAAGTGGATATACAAAGACCCTTGTCAAGTCAGCTGGAATAGAATTTGTTGACAAAGACTTATGGAAATTGACTTTAATTACATCCTCAATCTCATTGGTGACAACTGGTGTAATGCGATTTGTTCCAGCAGCTTTATCTGGTTAAAGGTTGGCAAGAAGTGTCAGTACTCCGTTCCTACTAATGGATATATCATTAATCTATTGGTACCGACAGTTCTTTAAGCACTGTAAGCACTTATGTCTAAATGAACGCGCAGAAGATTTGCTTAAAACAAATTGAAAGTTGCCATTTAGAATACTTGTCTTTTCAACGTGTTTGTACATTGTAGTTTTCAAAAAAAAACACTTAATACCTTTAACAGGATTTTCAAGAGATCAGACACTTTTCGAGTCTTATTTACATATTTCAATGAAGGAGTACAACATTCTAGTACATAATTTGCCTGGTAAACCATCAGATTGTACATTTTAGCAATATTAATAATGTGTTAATTATATGTTAGACGAGACATTTTATTTCACTTTGAATGTGTGCGTTTAATAGTCATTATTGTCATCCAGAGCATTCTTTTTATAGTGTCTGAAAGCTTGGCAAACCGCTGATGAGTGAGGTTGTAATAGTGTATTAAACATTTTAGTCTTGTTTGGGCTAGACTGATTCCCTTTCAATTTTCTATATTTTGAGAAATTCTTTCAACTGCTTCTATTATCCAGGGAAGTTACCTTTTACAATCAATTGTTTGTTAGGTGCAAAAGAGATACCATTTTCGATCGCATCTGTAAACCTCTACTGAGGTAGTTTCCGAGTCCTGTAGGATATCGGTTTTAGATCTGTTCATGTACTGTCCGAACTCTGGTCAGTTTGCTTTTCGGCGTAGAGGTGCTGTTTTAGGATTTTGCTTCAGCGTTTGCTTCCATACTGAAAGGACCCCGATATCAATTAGTGTCACCTGTTTTGCATAGGTTTTACATATTTCTTGTGTAAAGCCAAAACACCAGGTTAATTGTGCCACTGACCTATACACATATCTGTAAAAATAGGTCTGCGGTTGTGTGTGTCATTGTTTAGTAGTCCGCAAGCAACTCCAAAATCTCCATTTTTGATGCTCTTGAAAGAGATCTTATCTTTACTCGAAGTTGCTTTAAGTGTAAATGGTAGTGGATAAAAGTCTGACCAGACCAACGGAAACGGCCGATTAATGTTACGGACCGTACCGAAAATTTCCTTAAATATGAGTAAAACAATGACGAATGCTTATATTTTGTAATGGAAAAAATATATAATGTTCAATCATTTTTAGCTAAAGAATTGTCCGGACAAATTAACCTGATCCTAACCTTTATGCATGAATACATTTTTATACATGAAATTCAATTCATATTTTGTGAGCAAATCGTGCATTAGCGGTACTTTTCGTTACAATTACGGAATTTCTCGCAGAGTTACAACAGGTTTTTTGTACTGGTGATAAACGACGACTTAGGATGTATTGTCGGCCGTAGGTTAGTGTTTAGACTGCCGAATTCTTGACTGGGAAGATGATGGATCGAATCACGAAAACTTGTTTTTGTAAAACGGATTACAGGCAAACACGGAATACACGAAAAAAAAAATTAAATACATGTATCAACAATAAAACATGAGATGGAATAATCTTATATGCCTAAAACATTTAATGAATAAAAAAAGTTTATCAATGACGTTGACAGGACTCTAACATACAAGGTACAGATTAGCAATACCATTAATCAGGTTCTCTACCAACTGAGCTATAGACCCAATCGATATTAACGTTCCGTCTGAATGAAACTTAACAATTATTATATATAGCTTGCCACGTGCATATTCGTAAAGTAATAGCCGAAGAAAAAAAAGAAAGAAAATATATCGACCGTGATTTATGCTAAAAGAGGTCAGGAGGATCAGGTTAATTTGTCCGAGTAATATAATTTGGTAGTTAATGTCCTTGAAATATGACTGTACAATGATTATCATAATGTAACACCTGATACTGATAATTTGTATATTATTGATAACAAGAGCTGTCCCTCACAAGTGACGAATGCCCCCGAAAGAGATGTCTCGCAGTCTTTGTCCTCTCCATGAGCTCAATAAGTGTGGTATGTAATTTTAAAATCCATGCGACACATCGGCTTGATGTGCTTGACA
>JAUMHA010412256.1:0-10713 GCA_032359765.1 Saxidomus gigantea
CACCATACATTTAATCCAACATTACTAATTATTGCAACCCCCATTCCATTTGGCGGCGTTCAAACATTTGACTTGTCATTGCTAGCGAGTAGAGAACAAAATGTCCCATATGCATGAATAAAATGGATAGGGAATATATGTTTGTCCGTTACCTAAACGAATCATTCCTGTAATCGATGACGATTATGATTCAATGTGTTGGATACTAAAAACGATTAGAATTTGATACTCCGAACTGAACAATACACATTTATTTCACTTTGTTATAGGAAATTTGACTGCTTCCTATAGTTATAGATCCAAGTCAAAAACGTTTGTATTAACGGAAAATCAAATTTTAATGTTATAGGGTAAGTAAATAGTATCATAATTGATACGGATCTAGATATATGGGATAAAAATAGTGCAAATTCAAAAAGCTGCCATAGCCTAGCGCTCATTGAAATAATTCTAACGTGGTGCTATTTGTGTCAGAATAGTCCTCACACTCGCCAGCGTATCAACTAGTGGCCAACTCATCACTTAAATAATCAAAGCACTGAAAGTACTGGTGGTGCAGTTGTGTTGGCATGCGTAAACTAAGTTAAGGCAAGCAATACTGATATGGTCAACTCCACGTGAAATACTTAAATGTTCAACTCAAAATGATACACCGTACTGAAATGTTCATTCCAAGACGTGAAATGTTCACTCAAAGTCCAAGACGTGAAAACGTTCACTCATTTATTTTGTGAAATTCTGTTCAACTACTTAGTGGGTTTTGAACTGCTCAATTAAAGGAGACTTAACTGCTCAAATCCAAGACGTTAAAATATGAACATAAGATGGCGGTCAATGATAAGGAACTCAAAACTGATTTGTAATTCTCGCCAACTTGTGTTTTAGAATAGAAATTTGTAAATGAACTTGCAATAATACAGCGCTCAAAACGTAGTAATAAACAGCTAGAGTTTAGTTTGAAGAAACTAGTGTCAGTCAGAATTTTATAATTTCAGTTAAATCAGCCGTGCAACACTAAATGAGAATGCTAATTCATAAAAAGTAAATTCTTTAAAGACTTTGAATAATGAAGGTTTTACGTTTGCTAATGTTAAGTTCAAAACCGGAAGTGGTTAGTGCATACCGAACGTGACTTCAGTTCGGTTAATGAAACTGTACGGTCAGGAATGTGTTAGAATGTCATACGTTTGGACGATGTTTCGTCTGGTTCTAACCAGCAACCAATAACTGTTATAGCTTGGGCTGATGTACGCATAAAGGCTTGTTTTAAGGTCTTTAGAATAAGAACTATTTAATTTTTACGACTAAGATGAAAATCGTATCTTGTGCCCAGCACTTGCACAGATCTCCCGAGTAGTACACTTACATTTAGGAAAAACAGGTTGTAAGCATGTTTCCAAAACTTCTCAGCTTCTAGATGCAAAACTATATCTGCTACAGCAGTCTACAGGCAGTTCCAATTTGTAGAATGTAACTGCATCTAATCGTGACATTATAATATAAACTATTCTACAAATGCGGTCCGTAACAGTAGCTAATATATCAAAATGCTTTCAAGTGATTTTGTCACGAAAGTCTGACAAATTGGTACTATTAGATACATAAACAGCTATTTAATCCTAGTATGTAGCAAAACTAACGATGTCCACAAACTGCAAGCCTATTAAATGCAACTAAACACTTGATCTTTAACTCCATACAGTGTTGTACTTACGCATGTTTGGTGTATCGCATGTCAACTGAAAGAACATACTTGTTTCATATAACTCTGTATATTTTAGTCAGCTCACGAGTACTTATATTTCACTTACATGTATTTCATTTTTATGCCCCCGAAGTTTGGCATATTAAAATCGCACCGTCCGTCTGTATGTCCGTCTGTGCGTCCCCACTTACACATTCGTGTCCGGACTGTAACTTTGTCATGCATTGAAGGATTTTAAAATAACTTGGCACAAATGTCAATCACATCAAGACGACGTGTCGCGTGCAAGACCAACATCCCTACCTCAAAGGTCAAGGTCACACTTAGAGTTTTTAGGTAATGGAATCCTGTATATATGCATACAGTTGTGTCCGGACTATTACTTTGTGATGCATTGATTGATTTAAAAAGTACTTGGCACAAATATTTAGCACACCAAGTCGATGTTTCGCGTGCAAGACCAAGGTCCCTACCTCTAAGGTCAAGATCACACTTAGAGTTTTAGGTAATGGAATCCTTTATATATGCATACATTTGTGTCCGGACTATAACTTTGTCATGCATTGATTGATTTAAAAATAACTTAGCACAAATGTTAAGCACATTAAGCCGATGTGTCGCGTGCAAGACCAATGTCCCTACCTCAAAGGTCAATGTCACACTTAGAGTTTATAGGAAGTGGAATCCTGTATATCTGCATACATTTGTGTCCGGAATGTAACTTTGTCATGAATTTATTGATTTAAAAATAACTTGGCACAAATGTTCAGCACATCAAGACAATGTGTTGTCTGCAAGAATCATGTCCTTACCTCAAAGGTCAAGGTCACACTTAGTGTGTAAAAGTAATGAAATACTGTATGCATGGTAACTCTGTCATGCATGGAAGGATTTTAAAATTACATAGCACATTTTTTGAGCATATGGAGAGGACACAGAATGTGAGACATCTCTTTCAGGAGCATTCGTCACTTGTGAGGAACAGCTCTTGTTTTTTCTTGACTTGCACAATCACTAACTTTGACAGTAATCATTCAACATTTTTGTCATACATTTTTGTACTTTATGATTGCCCATATTTTTCACATTTGCTGCGAGTGTCAATGCCAAATGGAGAATAAACATTCACCAAATACGGATTACTTTAGATACAAGTAAACAGTGACAACCTTTTAAAATTCAGATTACGTTTAGAAACATTTTTTTACTAAAAAATACGCTATCGAAGATTATGTAACGATAGTCTATTGAGTTCCTTTAAGTAAACTTTTGTCGAAAAAAAGCACGAACAAAACAAAACAAACACCAAATCAGACAAGCACGAAGCACACTACTGCACATAGCAATTTAACAGCAGTAAATACATGGTTATATATAGTTCTCTAATTGTTTACCCGTGTAGTACATTTTTCCGATACTAGAGCAAGGTTATACTGCCGGTGTGCTAATTTATGTAAAATATCACAGTCTGAAGCAGAAAATTTAACACTCTGGCATGCAATTTATTATACTGTAGATATTACTCCGCTTCGAACTATTTCTTTCAGCGGAGTTGCCTGTGTTTTTAGGGACGTAATAACGTCAAAATCCCTTATAAATATGTTGTTCTGTAAGTTTGATTCCTCTGGAACGGCCGTCTTTCGACAACTGTCCCAAAAAATTAACTGGTGTACGGCACGTTCTTTAGCATCGTAACTTTCCAGAACTGAATTTCCACATGCTGATCTCGCAAATCATCCGACTCTATTGCATCTTGAGCCAACTGCTGCATTTTGTGAATAGTAAATAGACTAGAAATAATGCAAAATCAGAAAAAAGCTTCCTCGACCAGGACTCGTAATACCCAGATTTATCCACTACATTTGTTAATAGGACAAGGCTATACTTGCATTCACATATCTTTCTAACTAAAAACGAAGGGATAGTTGACATTTGACTACCCCTGATATCTTGTTTATGTAAACATGATAAAAGTAGAAATAGTGAGCTTTACCTGTGTAGGTTAAACAAGTTCGATCACTTTGTGTTTACTAACATCCCTCTAATAAGCAGTAAAATGAGTACTTAAGCCCCAGTTACCAAACTTTCGGGTACATGTAATAGTAATAAATCGTTCCATATGATAGTGACCCAAGGTTCCGCCTTTTGGTATATTATATGTTTGTTTCTTGCAATGTGGCGATCTTTACTTGTTGCATTTAGCAAAACCAATTCCTCTATAAAACTACAGCGTGTGCCTTGTTTTTGCCTTTTCTCAAGTTTTTAAAATTATTTCTTCTGTGTCTGGGTCTGATTGTTGCTGTACCGGGTTGTGTGCGAGATCGTTATTTCTTATTTCACATTGTTTGCTATTTATTTACAAATGATCGCATAATGATGGAAGGTAAGTTTCGTGTAATTGCCTGTAGTCGCACCATAAGGATAACACCTTGCACTGTCGTAATCATAAGATCGGAATGTATTGTTAGTCGCTGAATTTCAATTGAAATCTTGGCGGCTTACTATTTACTATGTAAAATGATTGTGTGTGATAACACTAAATCTCACGCATCTATTGGCGTGTCACGTATCTAAAGTAGGTTAGTTCGAATATGGGTAATCTGGGGTCAAAAGCTAGGTCACGGGGTCAACTCATAGAAATACCATCTGTGTGCATTATAGGTTGCATTTTTCATCGGATCTTCATGAAACGTAGTCAGAATGACTGCCTTCATAAAATCTAGGTCGAGTTTGAATATGGTTTATCAGGGGTCAAAAACTAGGTCATTGGGTCAAATCATAGAAAAACCTTGTGTATGCAATAGACGTTGCATTTTTATTGGATCTTCATGAAACTTGAAGAAATTTAGGTCGAGTTTGCATATGGGTCATCTGGGGTCAAAAACTAGCTAATTGGGTATTCATGAAACTTAGTCAGAATGATAATCTTGATCCAATCGAGATCTACTTTGAATATGGATCATTTGGGGTCGACAACTATGTCACGGGGTCAAACCATACAAAAACCTTGTGTATACAGTATAGGTTTCTTTATTCATTGTATCTTCATGAAATGTTGTCAGTACGATTGTCTTGATGAAATTTAGGCCGAGTTTGAATATGGATAATCTGAGGTAAAAAACTAGGTCACTTGGTTAAAAACCTTATGTATGTCATACAGGTGACATTTACAACCCAATCATCATGTAAATTGGTCAAAAGGTTTGTCTTTTCAAGGTCAACCAGGATTTGTTTATGATATATAGTTTTGGATTGAAATTTGGTCAGACAGTGTCATAAGTAGGTTTCAGGTGAGCGATATAGGGCCATCTTGGGCCTATTGTTTTTTTTAACTTTAGCTTAACTACTCGAAGAGTAATCATATAGACGTCGGCGTTGGTGTCACACATTGACCAGTCTATGTTTCTTGCAAACTTTAACAGAAATTGATTTGCAACATGCAATGTCAGTAAGTCATTATGTTCTCTATTTGTAAGCGATGGTCTATAATTATGTCAAGGACTTGTTTGAATTATGGCCACTTCTCAACTACTACTAATCCTATTTTCAGGATTCCAACGTTTTTGTGAAGACTGGATAACTCGCATCTGTCTGGTGATATATTTATACCCCCTTTTGGACTTCAGTTCAATATAATATGGAGGTTGATACCTCAACAGCCAATAAGATTATTCTTTGAAACTTCATTGAGTTAAGGCTCATAAGTCAATGTTGCTGAACAATAATTCAGATTAAATAAATGTCCATTTCTTAACTCTATGAACAGAATTTTGTCTGTCAATGCTTTGTTTGAAGTGTTGCTTAAAAGTACCGGCATTACAGGTTATCAAGCAAGATAAATCACATGGTTTATCCAATACCTTAAACGACAGCCAGAATTGATGTTGAATTAAAACATTGAAAATGACAAATAGTTCTTTTACAATGGCATAACGTTACTAGAGCAGAGGAGATGAATCATTTCTTATTAAAAAGTGAGAATTAAGCTAACAATTGCATGCAATCGCCTATTTGTGTGGTGGCTTATTTCTTCCGTGTCGTGTTGCTCGGGTTGCGGGGCGAACTTTCAAAGGCGAAATGCGACAAATAACATCTTTGTAAGTAGGGCGCAAAGCAACTATTGTTTACCGGCCAACGCGACGAAAAGTGTGTTGCGTTTCCGCCTTCAAAGTTTCGCCTTTTAACCCAGCCACCCGCCGAGGTGTAAACGCGACAAATTTGTCACATTGCAATGGTTTGTGGTGTTTTCGAGTGCTGGACGACATGACAGAAACCAGCCCCATACATTTGTCTTATAACTTGATAATATGCTTCATTAGATAATTTTGCTTGCCGCGATGATTATATAACATGATCTATTCTTGTAGACTACAATCATTATTCAGAAAAGCAACTTCATGTTTCATGCTTCATGCTTGAAATCGAGTACCCTTATTAAAACGCTCCATGCAATCCACCAGAAACTATAGAAAAACAGACACAAATGTTTTTTTTCTCCATTTTTTTATTTTCCGGAACAAACAGAAATACATCTATACACAATTACACATGCATGGTATAGAAACAGCCTCAAGTTTTTTTAAATAGACATTCCTAATCCAAGTATCAATGTCAACGTATTATTATCAATATTTCAGTAATCGTAGATTTGACAATACATAAACGTTCTTAGTGTGCTTATAGCGAGAAATGTTTTTCATTTAATATTGAAACATCGAACATGACAAAAAGTATTTTCATCTTCATAAATTGCTTCCCCTGATAGATTCTCCAGAATGAATCAAATTGTCATCACGTAGTTTGACATACTTGCAATCCAACTACAGACAGTATAGCCTTGTCTCATGTCTGGATAATCATCTAATACAAACAGAGTTGGAACACAGGGGTTCGAACATATTCATGTTCTTTGGTCAGACTATGTATACTATAATAAGGGATCTATCTTACAACAAACGTGAACTGTATATCTGATCAATAAATGTCATGCAATTTGAGCACCGTTTAATAAAACATTCAATACTTCGTACGCGGCGGTAGCTATTATCATACCATTCATGAAAAAACACATATTTCATCTTCTGCATAACGTGATGGCCCAGCAGTGGGTAATTGTTTCACCAAACATGTATGTAAAAATGTGTCATTTACACGGGTTCGCCCACTCTCCGCATCAGTAAACATACATTTCTAACCGTAATATTTTACTTCAACCATTTACACTTTATTACAAGAAAATAAATTATATTTCATTATAAATGTCGACTTGAATTACTATCTTAATTCAATTGTCTGTAAAAACAACATCTAGTTGCTTTAAATTTTAATTTTGCCAAACATGTTTTTTTTTTGTCACGTGGAAGGCAAAATAGCTGGAAATCAAGAAAATCCTTAGGGTTTTTATAAATCGCAGCTTCCGTAACTGATACAGAAAAGGTGGCAACAAAAACTGTAGTTTACCTATTCACAGTATGCATTTGGTGGAATTTCTTTTAGAAATAAGTTTACTGATGCAATGTGAGCGAACGAACCCGTGTATAAATGAAACACTTTTACATGCATTGTTGATGATACAACTGCTTGGCCACCACGCAAGGAAGAAGTTAAAACCATATGAATTTCATGAATAGTATGCGAATAGCTATCACCACATACAAAATATTCAATATCAAGTTAAACGGTGCTTAGATTGCAGGACATTTATTAGCGAGATATAAAGTTCAGGTTTGTTTTGAGTTAGATCATTTGTTACTGTCTACATAATAATTATAACCAAAAACATGAATAAATGTATCTGTCGAAGCCTTGTGAGGTAGAACATAACTTGTCCTAGTTTTAAATAGCTCAAGACTGGATAAAACACAACGACAGACGCAAACAACGCTTTCTAACGTAAATTCAAAATAATCATGATTGATGTAATCATATTATCCTTAATGTTAGATGGTTAGTTGATGGTACCTTAGCTGAATATATATTATACAAAGTTTTTTTGGATATCTCTTAGCAAACAAAAGATGTTTGTAAAGCACATATGTCGCAACACCACCACCCTCAATAAATGAAACACAAAAAAACTAATGATTATTATACTTGTATATATATGTACATTGAGACATCTTCATTAAACTGTATACCATCCGCGTTAGTAAAAAGAAATTCATATTCATATGCACAGTTTTACTGGTGCCATAGGAGATGCACTATCACCCCCTAAGTTTGGAAAGCTTTATTCAGTCAGAAGCTGTAGCAACCTTAATATCTGGCATAGATAACCTAGTGTCAGTTATAGGCGTCATCGTATCGCCAATTTGTAACATCATCATTACAAGTTGAAAGACACTAAGTCAAAGGGTTATTGGATGTTTAAGAGGAAACATATTTCCAAATGCAACATTACTGTGACCTTGACCTGTGACCAGTTGACACCACAATCAATATGGATAAACTACTCCGCATGAACTATAACCTTAGTAAGTTTGATAAGCTTTGATTATGGCAATGTCCGAATGCAACGTCATTGTGACTCAATAACAACAAACTCATAAGAGGTCATCATCTCCTATAAAGTATAACTCTAGCAAGTCTGAAGATCACATGTCAAGGCATTGTCCAGTTATTGAGCAGAAACAGTTATTGAATGTAACGTCATTGTGACCCTGAATTTGACCTAGTGACCTCAAAATTAATAGGGTTCATCTACTGTACATGAACATTTCGCCCACCAAATATGAGATCTCTGGGTATAAGCCTTCTCAGTTTACTGAGCAGAAACGGTGTCTAAATACAAGGTCACTGTGAACTTTGCCTTTGACTTAGTGACTAAAAAATTAATAGGTTTCATGTGCTGTTCATGAACAAGGTCTCTTACCTCTCTTTTACTTTACACACATACATAGTTTTTGCATTATATATTATTTTAAGAATTTAACAATTCCGTCCTATACTGAAAAGAATTGCAGATAGTATTCAAATCTTTCTGATAATTCGGGGAATATCCAAATAATGTACAAGTTAGTGTTTATTAAGTCAAATTCTAACAATTAAGAAACCCTAAGGGAGCGGGCGGTTGCGGTTTCTTAATTGTTAAAATCTGACTAAATAAACTCTAACTTACTTAGTGTTTGCATAGCCACCGACATGAATTATGGGCGGAGCTAAAGTACTTTCTATTAAGAGCGAACTCTTAATAAATTAAATGATTTCAGTAGTTAGTTTTAATAAAAATGAAAGACGTTTATTTGAAAATCTGAGCGATTCGATTGGTAGGCAAATGGTGTCAAACACTAAGGACCTGATTGGGATATTCACCGAAAACATCAGACAGTATCTGTTATATTGTATTGCCAATTTAGCGGCAATACTATTAAAGCTGATTTTGTAGCAGTGATTATAAGTCTACCATGTACATTTTGTGTTCAAAAGATATTTTGCAACAAAAATATAAAGCTGATATATGACAGTTACTCAAAATAATTAGTATAAACAAACACAATGTAATGTATATTCATAAACTCATTGGGTTATGTTACTAACTATATAGATCAATCATAACCCATTGATATAGTAAGTCCAAACAATAAACGTTGCAATATTGGTCTTCATTTGAGAAAAATATGATATATTTGCGAAAGTTTTAATTTTCATAATTTTGTTCTGGTGTGTATATAACGTTCTCTTAACAAATGGCACCTCATTTTGACACAACCTGCAAATGCAGTAAACCCCGTATAAATAATGACCCCAAATATAGTGAAACTCCGGATATAACGAACAAAATGTTCAAAGCACGATTTGTTGTCTTTTAAATTGAATATGAAAATGCTATATGGATATTACATACTCCGGATATAAGGAACAACTCTAAATAGTTCTAAGGATTCGTTATAACATACTTTAATGAAATGCTCTTCGGTCGGTACAAGTTGAATTTAGTGCAAACTAAATTATTGTATGAAGAAATGGTTGAGTAAAATGACATTATAATGATTATAATTTGATTGTATGGAAGACATACTCAAGCATTGTGTGGCAAATGTGCAGTGTGACACATATACCAGTCATTAACAGGAGTGGAAGGCTGGTAGAAGCAACTAGTAAGGTTTGAGATAAAACAATTAATACACAGTAAATTGTATCACATAATAATCATATAATAGTCGGCCAAAAAAGTATTTATTTCTGAGAATATATCAGATCTGTTGAAAATTTTATTATTATTACGCAACTCTGACAGGCACAGCAACAGTTAAGATAAGTACGCTTTATGACTGACATTTTATAGAAAGTAATCTTTGATTATCTTTTTGATTATGATTTGTTGACAAGTAAGTTATATAGAGGATAATTGTCGGTTTTGGTGTAATATCACGATATTATTTCACCGAGTGGGCACCAAAAGTGATATTTTCACGAGTGAAATTAACATGATATTACATCGATACCAACATTTTTTCTGTTTATTTCATGGTTAAAACTATACTTTTGTTGAGTTTGTTTCTATAATATGTCGAAAATCGCGGGAAACGTCATCAGAAAACATAACGCAAATGATGTCATTTTAACAACGTCATCGTCGCATTGTTTCCAGCATTGATTACGCTCTGCGTATTTTTTGACGTTAATCCGGGTTAAAGATTGCAAAACAATGAAAATATAAATGATAATCCTCTGTTTCAAAACTGTGGATTATCACTTTTATTTCACTGAGAAAACTTTATAATTCATCGGAAAACATAAAATAAACCTAGATATTTTTTCCCATGCCGTTTACAACACAAAGTCATCTTTAAAAAAATTGAATACGAGACAATGAAGTCAATTAGCACAGTGATTTTGGTCCTCGAACGATTGGGGACTTATAAACGTTATGTTTGGAGATTCCAACGATCAAAAAGTAACTACCAACAGTACGGGCTCTTCTCTTACAAAGTTCAAAATATTATTAATTAAGAAATAATATATGGCTTGGAGTGCTTTATCGAAATTGAAGCATTACCCGGAGGCAC
>JAUMHA010412289.1:0-10710 GCA_032359765.1 Saxidomus gigantea
TTTGTACACACACCATTTTCAGCTGGATTTTAACTTGAAAAAATGCGCATAATGTCACTTTAACAATTTAACTGCGATATGTGCTGATAACGACTGTAAACATACGCTATGGGAAAGTAATGCAAGACACACCAGATCAGTCTTCTGTTTCAATGTCGCATACGATAAGAACATATTTACAAATAAAAACAGTACATACAACTTCAAACGATTGCAGAATAGTCCATAGCTTACGGACTCCATTTCACAAGATTTTCATGGACTCTGTTTTAGAAATTACTAGTTGATTACGAAAGATGATTATATGCATATCACGGAAAATTACGGATATTTACGGAACGTACGGAGATCGATAAAAGAGTTTGTAGTTTGTCTTTCAAATTTCTGAAGTTATTTCATTGACAACTTTCTTATTTACGAACGATTACATATATAATTACCGAAAAACAAATTTCCTTTTA
Organism: Saxidomus gigantea; assembly: GCA_032359765.1. NCBI lineage: Eukaryota > Metazoa > Mollusca > Bivalvia > Venerida > Veneridae > Saxidomus > Saxidomus gigantea. The sequence continues at coordinate 462 of JAUMHA010412289.1, forward strand.
AAAGGGATATTCTCAACAAGGAACTCACGTGAGCAAAATCACCTGCCATTTATCGAGGCTGACGCTGATTGTCAAGTTGGAGCTGAGTAGGCCAAGTGAAAGGTTTCACCGATTACAAGATAACCAATAATCATTTTTGGCTTTCCCTGTTATACACATTGTACAGTACTACATTTATATATTTTATTGCTGGTATCGCTTTGTTTATTTCAGTTTCAAGGTCTTGTCATTGTTAAATAATAATTGTCGATCCACATCATCAGCCCATATCGCTTGAAGTTGAACAAAGCGCTGATCAAATAACTTAAACTGGTCTCTCAAACTTTTAAAATTGCATTAAAAGTGAAATAAAAAACTGTTCCAGTCATAAACATATTCACAAAGGACGTGGTCACGTTAGTTGTTTACAATGTTTCGTATGAATTTGATATCCATTTGGTATTGGACTGCGACAATATTAAACTCAGTTACTAATACATGTATAACTGGGTTGAACATGATGGTATTTGTGTTTGTACGTCCGCGGACTAGTTCGTGATCTCATTTTCAATTGGATATTTCTTTAGATTGGACTTGATCATTGTATGTCTTTCTTACAGTTTCGTTCTAGTTCGAGTCATAGTACTTACATTTGGCTCGTAATTGAGAAACTTTTGAAGTTGTTTTATTTCAGAAGACATAGGGCAATTCCTTGTATCTATATATCTTGTGGCACAATAATGTTGAAAACGACCATAAGTAAACTGTATGTACCTGTACATAATTGAAATGATGTTGAAAACAGACATTGAATTAAAATATTACCCACCTGTTTACAACCGAAGCTCATGTATAGGCAAAAAAACAAAACGAAATAATCAATGTCCAAATTAAATACTTCTTTGCAATGCAAAAGTTTGGCAATTTTGTCTTTTTAAGTCCGTTTGAAATATTTCAAAACACCAGACTAAGCATAAAAGAACTAGAATTTGATAAGAATCAAGCTAGTAAAACTGAGTTACTCAGAATACTGAAAAAACAACTTTCATCATTTAGAATTATAACGGTTTCAAATACATGTAAATGAAACGAAAATGATATGCTACGTAGATATGAATTAATTGTTCTGTATGATTGATAATTTCACTTTTCATAAAACATATAGAGTAATGACGAGTGCTTGTCGGGATTGAAAGGCTTTTTGTATAAATGTATAGTGTTGTTTTAAATACTTTTATCTTTGCCTCTGATTGTACTATTGTTTCTAGAAGGCCACATTGTAAATAAGTTTGTATGTGTTGAGCATAGCTTTATGTGTAAACCTTCTTTAAATAAAGACTATTATTATTATATTATTATTATTATTGTTGTTGTTGTTGTTGTTTCTATTATTATCATTATATTCATTATATTCATTTTCTACCGACAATTAGAAACAGTCTACTTCCTGGGTAATGTATCTAGTATTCCAACTTCCGGCTCCTTTGGGAGAGTCCGCCTGTCGATGACAAGTTAATAAAGATTTAATTATATGTGTTTTAAGCATTTGTTAAATAATAACAAACAGTGATAGCAACTGCCACCAAACATTGACTGTCGTATGAGGCCTGTGAGTTTAACCTTTTTTTGACAATTTCTCAACTTCCCACCACCCCCGGCAGTCTCCACTGACTTACTTCCAAGATACATGATAGCGGTAGTTGATGGAATGATAATTATACTTTTGAAAAAAAAATGTTTGTTCTTTTCAATATGTGATTTGAGTGTTGTCCAGATTACTTTCGGAAGATGCATGTTTTTTTTAAATAATTTTTCACCGCAAATACTCAAATTATTCCTCAACAAGGGATATACAATGTATGTACTCCTTCATCTTCTTCCCGTGAAGAACTTGGGTCGACGGTTGACCGTATATTAGATTAGCTCTGCGAAACTAGGTCTGCGTGATGGCCATCAGTCACCATAAAATTATTTTTTTTAATTTACACAGTTGACATGTCTGGCTTTATGTGTGTGATCAGGTCACTCCGACGGACGTGAATGCTTCCAGTGTGGGTGCTTAAGCTGGCGGGAAGGTTGTTATGCTCCCTTGTAGTCCTTAGATAAAGGAGTCGGCGTGGGTAGCGTCACTGATGGGTTCATGGATTAACATGTGATGGCTTCGAGTTCGGATGTCACTGCGCTTCAGGTACTTGTCTTAGGGGATGTCCACAAGACAGTGCTGTATAGTGTACATCATGGCTAACCTACTGTGTCTACGACGATGTTTCAGAGATTTCCAGTCAAGGTCTGATGTCATATTGGTGACATATCCTGGGGTCTTTGTTGGGTATTCATTGAAAACGTACCGGCCTACACTCCTCTGTACTTGTTCTGAGGGCCTGGATATGGGTTGAGGCAGTTTCTAGTGGTTCATGGCCTTGTAGAAGGCAGCCATGACTGGTGGAGTGCGCTCTCTGACGTTTCTGCGTAAGAAACAAATGGTACGAATTGCCGCCTTGCTGGTTATGCTTGTCACATGCCTTTACCAAGACAGCATATTGGTAATCGTCACAACAATGTACTTACCGGCGTAGGTGACCCGGTAATACACTCAGTGTTGGATACATTCTTACTGCTCTGCGGAGGAATGTCAATGAGAGTGCATTTGGTAGGGTTGAAACTCATCTGCGAAGTGTCTTCCCATTGTTCCAAGGCTGCTAGTCTTCTTGGAGCTGTTGGTTGTCTTTGTCACTGCCGATGAACTTAAAAATCATGCTATCATCGGCAAATAGCTTTGCGGACGACAATCTGATGGTTTCAGGAAATCGTTAATGTACGTCAGAAACAACAAAGATACTGTGCCCTAGGAACACCGGACAGCACACCTGCTGTCGCCGACATGGTGCCGTCTGGATTCACTTGCTGTATTCGATAGCTCAGAAATGAATTTCTGATGCTAATCTCTAGTCATTGGGTAGTTCTCCGATGTTAAGGAGGTGCTGGAATAGCTTTGTCCTTTGCTGCTGCTTTCATAATGAATGCTGGTAAATCATCGGGTCCGTTGGCTTAACGGCTATTTAGGTTGATAGAAAGAATGGCAAATATTGACCGATTAATGCGGTTTGCTAAGGGATTTATATGTGACTTTGCGTTCTCTAATATCTCAGTCTAGTGGTCTTATTTTGGTCCAGTTACTGCATGGTGATTTTAACCAAACCATACTTCTGGTCTCTAGGATCGCGTTAGATCATTCCCTTGCAGATCGCCAATTTTGATAAGATTGCTGAAAGGCAATAACAGTTGTGTTTACAATTTGATACTCATATTTTACATTACAATATTTCTTTTGAAAAAAATACTGTTTTTAATGACATTGAGTTTTTTCATAACGTCTTGTTGCTGCTATAACCATTGTAGTTCACTTTACATCTTAACTAAAATCAGGAATACTCTATATAGACGGTTCCTGCTAAAATTAGTACGGTCGTTTAAATAACACCACTTACAATACAAAAATATGGACTACCGACCGCTGTCCACCGGCTTTTTTATCATATCAGTAGAAAATATTGCGTGATACGGGGTTTTGTTTGCAAACACGATCAATCCTTGAATCTTGCCGATACTCAGATGTAGCATATGTTCCGAAGACGATTTTGACACGATGTTTATTCGTAAATATTTCGTAAAATTAAACTTCCGGGTGCCAACGGAGCAAGATTTTTCCTGAAAAATCAAGCATTTTTGCTAACTCTGGACAAAATTTTGTTCAGTTTTCGTAGACTGAATGATGGATGCACCGTCAAACTATAGGCAATGTAAATAGCGTACTTTTATCAATGTGTAATATTGATGTAATGATAAAACACCGGATATTTTTGAGAATACTAATTTCGGATATTTCGTCATTTCGGATAGAAATTTCTAAATTATGAAGTAATTATGTACTTAGAAAAAGAAATGAGAGTTTAATAACCGTATAATACTCGTTAGAGGTGTGAGGCAGTTTCACAAGATAGAGATAGATAGATAGATAGTTATTCCAAGTAATGGACATTTTCATGATTTTGAAAGTTGTAGGTAAAATCCAAAAATGTAAAATATAAAAAAAATGCATAATAAAATACATTGTGATGATTCGTCCATTGATTCGAAGTTTTAATTGTTGGTTACATTGTCTGTTTTAAAATACAATCTTAATGTTTAATTTCACTAGTAAGCTTTGGCTGTCGAGTGTGGTTATTTAATTTCATGAATATGATATATATATATAGAGATATATGACTTATTTCTTTATTACTGTACAAGTGAATGCACATATTATAAATTGATAAACTGTCAAACTATGCCATTTAGCTTTAAATTTGCATTCAGCTTCAGGTAAAAGAAAAGGTGGCAAGAACAGAGGCCAACCAAAGCCAGCATTGTTTGATGACACCAGTGTCCAACAAGGTCCACCCCAGCAAGGATATGCACAACCACAGACAAATTTCTATGATCCAGGTATTATATTATCATTTTACTTAGAGCCATATAGATATTGAGTGAGTCTTTGTGATAAAGAATTGCCATATATTTTGTAAAGTGGCTAGTATATACATCTAATTTTTAACACACATTAAATTACACATTTATGATGTTTTGAAATTTCATGAATAAGCCTATGATTTTTACAGAAACATAATGTCTTACCAACTGAATATAAAAAATCAGTACAAATACACTTGGACTATCTATACTGAAAGATACATGATTATTTTGAACAACCTCCTTCATTCATGACTCTTAGAAGGTGGAACAGGTCACCTTTTAAGGTAAAAATATTGACTACTTTTGTTCCATCTCAGCTTCCTTGAACCAACCTGACAACAAATACTTGTTATCCAAATGTTGGAGCCAGCAGTGAAGTTGGTGATCAGCAGTGTAGCAAACTAGAACATGAAACAGGGTCCACTTATATCAAAGTTATTAAATAATTACAGGTAGCCAGAATTATGGTGGGCCTCCAGCAGGGCAGAACCAGTATGGGCAGCAAATTCTAAATGATCCAATGGCAAACATGGCTATGCAGTATGGTACCTCATTGGCAGGGCAAGGCAAAGATTTAGTCAATAAAAATGTAATTTTTCATGTTGATGTTTGAGTAATTGTAAAACTTATACACCATTAGGAATTATTTTTAAAATACAATAAAATAAACATGGAAGCCTGCAGGCTTGTGTAAAATTGAGACTTTTTTCTATTGTAAGTATCAGTAACATTTAAATTTATGCACATAAAACACATTTTGTAATAACAAGACTTATAAAAAATTTTTTACACCAATAACTATTCTGAGGTGAAATTGCGTCCTTGGTTTCAAAATCTAAATGTACTGTATATATACAAACTGTTCTTTTTATTTCAGTTAGAAAAATATGTGTCGACATCAAAATTAAAATACTACTTTGCAGTGGACACATCATATGTGGGAAAAAAGTTATTTACTCTGTTTTTCCCATATTCTCATACTGTAAGTGTACTGTATGGTATGGCATAGTACTGTTAGTGTATGGTATAGATGTTTAAAATGATTAAATGTGATATTACCATTCAAAGTGATCATCACACATTATTGAATAAAATGATAGCCTAAAAAGTATTTTTAGCTATAGTAATAAAGATTATAGTTTCAGGCATATTGATGGGGATATTTTCATTTCTTTTTGTCAGTAATAGAAACAACTTTGTGCAGTTTATTTCTTAAAAAGCTTTTCAAAGTATATGTCGGCGGTTCATAGCAAAACTAGTCTATGTGTGAATAAAAATAGAAGCAGATAGAAGAGTTTCGCATTGACCCCTCGATGTGAAGTATATGTGTTAAGCATCTTTCTCCACTATCAGTCAGTGTGGCTATTTTGAAGGGTAATATAACTTGAAATATTTGCATGCCACTTCCTTTTTGTTGGGATATATTTTTCAAATAAGCAACATATGAATACTGTGTCCAGAAAAAGTTCAACAGTTCAGGGCTAGACATCATAAGCAGCTAAATTAACATCCGTGGTAATAGGCTAATAGCCTTGCTGTGTGTTGTACCATTTCGTCAATTCTTTAATCTGCGAAACATGTTTATGTCTGTAAAAGGGAGACAAATGGCACACATGTAAGCACTAGATTGCTTTGATCGTATTCACAGCTGTTACACACATTATAATCTATAGTATATTGTTCCCGGAGAGATAACATCTTAAACTTTACATATACTGCACAATGTCTCATTGTTTTCATGCAGTATAAGACATGCGGCAATATGTTAAATTTCTTGTTTTAACATTCAATATCTGATACTGCTTCTTTGTATTGCAATTGATTTACTTGAATTTATTTTTTTTTATCTGCTTTTTTCTAACTTTTAGGACTGGTCTATAAAATTTGATCAAGATCAACCAGTAGCTCCAAGATTTGATGAAAATGCTCCAGATTTATATATACCAGGTAAAGATACCAAGTTTAAGTGGGTTCTTTAAATGTATACTAATGACACTGGACATCTGGACTTTGGTGCTTTTGTTTCATCTTGGTGTAAATGTTATTTTTTAGTGATTTATACATATTGACTCTGTCTGGAATTACTGTATATTTCTCTCTGTGAAAACAATTCACAAAGGAGTAATTTAAAATTAGTACTGACTACTGATTCAGACACTTTCTTGTACATAGATTTGTAAAAATAAAAGCATACAAATCTTAAAATGTGTTTAAAAACACAGCCACAAATATTCTTCAGTTATTTGTTTATCTCCAGTATTTCCACTCCTGTTTTAATTCCTTTTTTTTCAGTTATGGCATTTGTGACATATGTTCTAGTGTCTGGTATTGTGTTAGGAGTACAAGACAGGTAAATTTACAGAAGAAAGAAAGAAAATAAATCGGACAGAGAAAATTTGTTCCTTATATCCAGATTTTCGCTATATCCGGAGTCTTTGTATACAGAGTTTACTGTACTTCTTTTGTACTTGTAGACTAACACTTTAATGTTCATTTCAGTGATACATTATGAAGTTTTAATAAATATCTTTTCTGCTGCTGAAAATTATATAATTCTGTAAGCAACTGCTGTTTATACCTGGTACACTCTTCAGTTTGAATTTATTTTAGGTCCTTCAAAACCACATGACTAAGTGGGCATATTAAAGATACTGACTTAAGATCTTTGATACTTACATTACCTGCATGTTTGTGGTAGTCACCATACTGAAGTTTGTCTCTTCTATAACATGTCATATTCTCTTTACATGGCCTTACACCTGCCCACTGGATATTAAAGAGCAATATTTTGTTTAACTTCTCATCTTTGAATAAGGCATGATTTATATTTGAAGGTTTTCACCTGAACAGTTAGGCATACAAGCTAGTACTGCGTTAGTGTGGGTAATTATAGAACTGGTAGCCATCATGTTGAGTTTATACATCATGAATCTGTCAACGGAACTCAAATACATGGACGTTCTCTCTTACACAGGATACAAGTTTGTTGGGTAAGTTGGTCAGACGTTGGTAATATAGAAGCTATTGGAGCTACATGTGTAATTGGATATTAATTGCTTTTGTAGCTCTTAAATTTTTGTATTTTTAAGAAAATGTGTATTTTTGTGGAAGTATTTCATACCTGATAAGGACAGAGATTTACATTGATGTAGTGTTGAGGATATGATAGCGCAACATGTTAACAAGACCAGAAGTTTTGTCACATTTCATGACATTGTGTCACGTGACAAGATGCAAGTAGCACTGTAAGACTTCCATACAGTGATACTCATGAATAGTTGCACAAGATTATGATGCAAGAGCTAGAGCAGAACTAAATCACTTGTCAGTCCAGTTTAGATTCGGGCATGAATTTTAGGTAATAATTATTATTAAAAAAATAAATCATAAAGTTACTATTATTATTAAATAATAATAGTAACTTTATGATTTATTTTTGTAATAAAGATTTTTTTTGTGATTCTATTTTTAGAATGATCTTCACTCTACTAGGAGGGCTGCTGTTTCAGTCTACAGGTTACTATGGTATTCTAGCATGGTTCAGTATTGCTATTGTTTTCTTTTTGGTAAGTAATTGCTCTCTTATTGTAAGTCATTGCTATAAGACATAAATTATTTGTTTTGTTTTTTACAGGGTAACCTGAATTTATGTGAATTAGTCTTCTGTAATTGCCACATATGTAAAAACTGTAGACAAGATAATCCTGTACATACATATATTTATATTGTTTACTTATCATAAAACTTGATAATGATTGGCAGATAGAAATCACGTGCTGGGTCCACAAAATTATGTGTAGCACTAGAAAATAACATTGACCTTTGTGGATTTCAAGACATCATTAAATTTTCTGTTATATTTCTGCATACTTTCACTACTTTTTATAAGGTACATGTATACAATATAACAATTTTAGACTAATGTTTCAGTCAGTAGATAGTTGTGCAGATCAAAACTCAAACCATTGTCAGTATATCCTATATAACAGTCCTCTTCCTATATAATTCAGAAATGGAGGAGAGAAAACGTTTGATTCTTCAGACTCAGATTTCTGATTCCTTACATGTTATTTTGAAAAAAAATGCTGCTGGGCATGAAAATGTTGAAATATCATTTTCTAGTACTTGTTCATATTTCAGTATCTTTGGAGATATGTCAAATAAGTGTTTACCAATTTGTAATTTATAGTGATTATTTTGAAACTTCATAGTGATTATTTTGAAACTTTATAGTGATTATTTTGAAACTTTATAGTGATTATTTTGAAACTTTATTTCAGGTACGTACATTAAAAAGTCAGATCATGCCACGTTCAGAGACCGAAGGCTACGCGGGGTCGGGGACCAAAAGAAGTCTATATCTCATATTGTCCATATCACTAGCTCAACCGGCCCTCATGTGGTGGCTTACTAGACACATTGTGTTTGCAAAATAGTGACATGTGTACATACAGGGTTGGCAAAGTGTGTGGTTGTGGTAAAAGGAACAAAATAATTCACAAAAGCATCTTGCCAGAGTTATTTAAAGTTAAAACCAGCATATAATTTTAGTGAATGTGGCTAGAAAAATGAGAGAAGCAAGTGTTACACATCATTTACTTGATCCAGTTAGATGCATTTTTTCTGAGATAGGAGAGAGATATTAGTGGAAACAAGCATGATATATGGTTCATTAAAGCATGGAGAGGAAAGTGTAATTAAAGAAGAGATATGTAGAAAGGATTTATGATGAATGTATCCACATGCAATGACACAACTGCTTGTCAAATCTTGTAAGGAAAAACTTACATTGACTGTTAAATGCAAGCATTTTAAGCTATTTGTTTGACTGAAATAAAATGACCAGCGACACGGGAAAATGGCCCTCCGGACAAAATACTTGGAAACTAGCTTTCTTGCATATTTTGAACAAACAATATTTCAATATCAATACTGGAAAATTTCAGTTACCTACGTCCAATACATACAAAACTACAACAGTTTGAAAAAGTATACCAAAGGCGCCATTGTTCACTAAAACTGACGTCACATACCACAATCTGACGTCAAAACTCACTTCAATTTACATGGGCAGTAAACTATTCCGGTAATCATTTCAAAACAGAATCATTTATTCTTGGTTGCAACATTATATACTCTTTCAATATATATCATATCTGGTGAACTATTTCTTCTTTCCACCATATGCGTTTTTATAGGGTATAGCCAAAATAAAAAAAATCATTTCAAATCGCTGTTGCCATAGTAATGGGTTTAGAGGATTTTGAAGCAAATAGAATGTTTCTGTTGAGGAAAATATAGTGGCTATCAGTTTTTATTATTGTTTTTGCATTTAATGAGGGTGACAAAAATGTAAATTTATGGGTTTTTGTATCTATTACTGTCTGATAATGAAACAAATGTCCGAAGGTATATTTTCGCGCGTCGACGGTCAAATTTGATATTTACAAAGAACAGTGTATATATGGCTGATTGGTCAGTACGTGCTTCCCGGCAGACATGTATTAGAATGCTGATTTGTTTAAAGTGATATTGCCGTTTCAAAATGAAAACAAAATTTTAAATATGACATTAATCAGTGATTTATACACCTAGAACAATAAACATTACCTTAGTTATAACCCAAAATCAACAATCTGTATAACAGTTTTCTTTCACATTGAATATAGTGGAAATGTGTAAAAAAAATCCACCCTTTCGGTAATGTACATGTATATCTTAATTTGTATTTGTCAATAACAGAAATAATTTGGTGAAA
>JAUMHA010412300.1:0-10710 GCA_032359765.1 Saxidomus gigantea
ATGAAGTGCTGACATTGAAAAATAATGGGTATAATTAGTTAAAAACTTTATAGAAGTTTTGCTTCGAATCATACTTAGTGAAGGGAGGTAATAACATGTCATCATATGGTGCTGATACATGATTTCCACCAAGAATCATTCATACATGTATATTATAAGATGTACAGGCTTTTGTTTTGTATAACTGATGCACCCTGTTGGCACCGTATATCGTCCGGGCCGTTAGTTGCGTTGTGACACACACTCGTGTATATATTTGTTGTCACTTAAAATTGTACTTGGATTAGTATTTAATAGTAAACATATTTTGACTTCTATATTGCACGGCTTTGTATATGTTTATTTACATCTACATAAACTCAACATAATAACTTGGTCTTGACTTGCTTTTATATTGTTGAATAAGTTTGAAATGGTCCCCGATTGGAAAACATTGAGTCGTGAACCGTGCCTAACACCAGCCACCCTCAAAACATGCAAACCGGAAACTGACTTTAGTCAGTGCAAGATATAATGCATTTTGACAAGTGTGATGTATTCCCTTATATGTTGGTATACACCTTGTTGGCGTTTCTGAGTATGTATGTGTGTACGTACGTACGTACGTACGTATGCGAGGCAACCTAGAATAACTTTAATGTCCTATACAGAATCTTGTGTGTGTTCGTTCCTTATAGTAAAACTAACAAGTACACGACAACAAGTACATTAAGGAAGATTGGTACACATACGACCACACCTTTTTAATTTAAAACAACGTTAAGATCAATGTATGATGAAATATATATTTAGCATAGTGCTCGAAGCATCTTACGTCAGCTGACAAAATACCCCGGTTTGAGGTCAAGAATCAATGATCACCGAATTTTTACAGACAGTATAATCTTTCAAAAAGACAAAACTGCCAGTATCTGTTGAAATTTCAACCATCACCATCCAAGAATCAAACTTGATCCTTATCAACTTAAAGGAAACCTGTACATTAGGTACATGAAATAAGACTTAACCTCCGTTTAAGTGTAAACGCAAACATCACAACCCTATAAAACTTCATCTCGTTTTGGTGATGAGGTAAAAAAAATACAGTCCGTGACACTTTGGGGTTGGCGCTAAGCACCGGACGGAAAATGTAAGCATATTTAAAGGTTGATTTTATTTTATACTCTCGGCTTTCAATAGGAAAAAGAACCTTGTGGCTCGGCTAGTCGGCATCTTCAAATGCAATAATATCCAGTCAACTATTCTTTAACTAGTATATTCTATTGTCACGGTTGAAAATCTAGAAATTCTGCCGGGTAACAGTCAAACAGCTAAATGAATAGATAGAAATGTTAAAATTACTATAGCATTTGACAAAAGTAGTTAATGTCTGTAGGATGGTTGGAAAATGGACTACTTAAGGTGCTATATGTTTCAGTGAGGATTTACGCGATAATAAATCAAAATGCTTATCTTTGCCTATTGTCCAATAAATTACCTCAAATATAAGATAAAATTCAGCCCTTTGCTTCTTTCTGCAAAAACTGGAACTTTTAGGAAAAACTACGTCTTATGCTTATTTTAGTACATTACCTATATTGTGCAAAACGTGGTTTCCCAGTCTGCAGTTTCCTATAACGTCAGGGTAGAACACATCAGGTATGATAATTTTGTTGTTTCATGTTACATTTTTTGTATTTGGAATATGTTTACCTGGATTACATTCTTAAGTATTCTTATTTTAACTTACGTGTTTGTAGTTTTATCAGAAAAGGTAAATATTGAAATGCTAAATATAAAGCCGAAATTATTTGGTATGTTTAAAACATGGCTAAATTCGAAAGCTACTTTACCGTTTACTTTCCGTTTGTTCTCACCCCGCATAATGTTGATGATAATACTTTTGTTTTAATTAGGACAATGGTCTAGTAACTTTGTATTATTTTGCCAATAACATGTAGGAAACAATATTTCTCAAACACAACTGGTTTCCCCATTTAAGTCACGTAATACTTTGGAATACCGATAAAATGATGACATGGTATGCTAATATTAGACCTTTAGTTTTTTGTTTCAAAACACACCTTTCTGACGCAATCTTTATTCAGTCGTGCCCATGTTTCCATTTTCCCTTCATTTGTGATTGCTTTATCATTTAATTAAACGATATTGTTAATTTCTGATTCCCAGACAAAGAGGCTTGCAATAGACATGAATACATATTTCTAAAATGTTTCTTTATATTGATAAAGGACTCTCATTAGACACAAAAAACGTTGTTCTATAATACAGCTATTTAAAACATTAACATAAGGTGAGTCACGCCACATTAATTTTCAGTCGTAAATGTACTACAGAACAAATGTAAACACCCATGACTGGAGTTCTTTGAGAACGCATCATATTCAAGAAATTGAAGTACAATCGTACATTGCGCTTGGAAGTGTACAAAGGTTATCAGTAAGAATTTATGTATGACACACTACTATTATTTATGATAATTTATGTTTATATCAATAAGTTATACGTATATTAATAATAGTTGTTACTACAAAATGTATTAAATTTTATGTCAAACCGATCCATTGAAATATTTATAAATAGATTTTATCTAACAATCAAACTTTTAAAAATTTGACTGGTCACTCATTAATTAAAAAGTATTTAAATTGACAGTACTAGAAGTTAACCTCATGTTTAAATGCTAAACTAAACAATTACAGGTATTTCACATGCGTACCGGGAATTTCCCCATATCTACATAAATCTAAATTTAGCTGTATACTTCATTAATGGAATTCCACTTTCAAATTCCACAATGAAGATTGTGCTGTTCATTACTTTAATTTTTTGTCTATTGAAAACTGGAGCTCAGGTAAGATTAAAAATGTTTTTCATGCAATATTTAACTATTTTCGAAGTGTCATCACATATATTGGTTGAAACATAAACCGATCGATCTTTTTTCACCAGTTACTTTCGTCCAGTGTCTACCTAATTTGCTACTAAGTTTTGATTATATTACTGACACTGTGACTTATGAATTTCAGATAGCCTTTAGGGGAACCAACACAGCAAAAACAAGCGGTAATATTTCTTCCACATATAAGTTAATCATGTTTCGAAAGTAGACATCAGTCACAAGCTGAACACCAATGACATGATGCAATATATATCTATAAATTAATACCTTGATATTTTATATCATCGTCTGTTGTCGTCAATAAATGTTGTTCTCTCTAAAACGAAAAGGTTACATCAATAAGATAGTTTATATAATTCTGTTATAATGTGATATGGATGATACATTTGTATAGATCATCATTTGAAATATCTAATTAGATATTGAAGTAAGTGGACATGGCATACGAATTTACTGAGTAAATTGAGTTATTTACATTTTCCTTACAGATCGTTGTCTAGTACGGTATGAGTATAAAAAATTTAACTACACAACACACTACTGTTGTGATAGCGATCGTAGCGGCATCCGAAAAAAGGTTCAAGAGAGGCAACTCTGCTGTAACGGCAACCTACCAAACGGAACAAATGTAAAATGTTGCAACACACGACAACTGTCGGCGGTATCCCTAAAAATAGCAGCTTGTTGTGATATTGTACTATATAACGTAGATATAGAGTTTTGCTACAACGAAACTATCTATAGTAAGCAGGTTTTATTTCATATTTTATATTTATTTATTTATTTACATTGTTAAAGGAATAATGTAGCTTTTTGTGTTCAATGACAACAATATTACATAGGTCTCGGTGAAGAGATTTCTAAAATTAACTATATAGATCCCATCGATTATATTTCATTTTTTCTGATGTAGGCATATTTGATCATATCATCTTAACACTCTAATTCTTCAGTTCTGTCGACAGTTAATGGCTTATTGCATTGTACAGGTGTGAAGTAGCCTCCATTGCTCAGATAAAACACAGAACAGAATTATAACACAATTTCTCTTTTAGTAAAATTTGATCAATTTTGAATTGACAACGGCTCTGTTTGTCATTTTATTTTATGAAAAGCGCAAATAGTATGTTCACAACATATCATTAAAGACACATGTTCTTATTAAAATTGTGGTTAAACATTTCCTTCTCTTCAGGTTTAATTTCTTCGACGGGAAAGCCCGTCAGATCAACAGTGAAAATTCAGAGTTGGAACAAACCTAGAGACGTCAGTGGCAGTAATAGATTCCTGATCATTGTTGTAGGCTGTAAGTCATTTTCCCCCATTTTTCACAGTTTACATCAAAGTAAATAAAGATTGCAAGTAAACAATACAGATACTTTCTGTACAATGAGATTTCAAAATTTATTTCTTTGATGGTGGTCACTCAAGCTCTATCGGGTGACTGAAGTGCAAATTGAGTCTAGGACCCAGTTGTGCAAAATATCATCCGGCTATCAAGGTACTAGTTTACTTGTGGGATTTTATTTGAATATTTTGAAAGACTTTGTATACAGCGTACGCATTTAATGAAAGTGAAAAGTCAATATTTCAACATTAAACTCAAAACCTCACACTACTTTTCCCACTTAGAATAATTTCTAGGCAAAGATAACCAATGGCCGGTTAATATTTTAAGATAAGATTCTGTGGATGCAGAAACACGTCTTTTTGTTTGCTAGCTTTTTAGGAAATATTTATACATTCTACTACAATGTATGTCTCTTTATGTTTGTGTTTTAGGTTCAGTTTTTAGTTGCCTTTCTCTGACTGCAATCTTCTCATGTCATAGTACATGTAACTACAAGCGTTATATTAGATTAAGACATTCGGCAGCCGTAAATTCATCTGGGATTGACATGATGAAACGAAATAAGGAAAAAAATGCTAAAGGCACTTTTCAACAAACGCCAGCCGGAAACAGTCTTTTAGATGTCGTAGAAATTGATGGTTTTGAAAACACCGAAGACTATGTCATTCCGTCGTCGAACAAAAGACTCACTCACTCGCGGAATATGCTCGATGATATTACTACAGGCGATGTTGATAATATAGTCACTGCCAGTATGACATCTAACAAACCCACTCAAACAGAAAACAACAAGATCCCTAATGTAAGAAATATTATGGGTAAACAATTTGATGCAGCATTTGTATTTGATAAGAGTAACAAAAGCCTAGTGTTGCCTCACTCGGCAGCAAAACTTACTCTCTCCGAAGAAGACGTAACACAGGGCCCAATCCAATGTTACGCATCCACACACCGCAATTTAAACGAAATTTACGATATTTTTAAGAAATACCTTAAAAAAGATGAAGAAATCGTATCACCAACGATAGAATACTTGTTTCCAGGAAACAAGAGGCTGCACAATTTTGCAAGCGTCGATATGGATTACCACAACTGTGGCTGTAACAAGCGTATTGACGTCTGGCGATTTGAATGCGATATTTGTCACGGGGGCATAACTCATAGAGAAAGGATACCAAGCAAGGAAACAGTGGAGATTAAAAACGCCGACGCATTTTATGAAATCATATCGCCAAGTAAAATTCGAATATATCTGAAAAGATTTTGTACTCTGGTGTGTACAGTATGTCATGGGGAGCATGAGTCGTTGAGTCTCGCTGCGCAAGCTGATACGCTTACTCTTCCGAATAATAGTGCGACCAAGCAGCACATCCGTGTCAACCTCTACATTCTTGCAGGAGTTAGTCAGCTGCCAGACTATAACCACATACTGTATCAGGTAGGAACATAATTTGTTTAGGAAATTTAAAACTTCATTTTAAATGTTATTTGTAATGTCCTTTTCGTAATTTAGATAATCGTACATAAAAATATATATATATATTTCGAATAATGTCAGAAGAATAGTGTTCTTTTTATTCGATAATGATGTTCACGTTTCACATTTTTTTAGCTTCTTCACCAAAAACTTGCCAGACAGCGCTTCTGAGTTTTTGCAATATTATTTGAAAACAAACACTGCTATATTTATAAAATGTATTTTCGATTTAAATAAACACCAATTGGAACGTCTTTCTAACAAGGTAAAGGTCAATTTTGCCGATAAGATATCTTTCAAGCGGTAATTTAACATCCAAAGTGCTAATGTGACTTTAAAGTGAAGTTGTTTAAAATTAATTCACATCATTTGTTAATGAATAATCTATGTCTTATATCATAAATATCAATACATATACTTTAAAGAACAAATAAATGTTCAACCTATAGATCAGTTGTGCGAGTCAAATTTATTTAAATCATATTATTTAAATGATATAGAATTAACTCATATCATTCCTAAAATAGTATGAATGTATAAAAGTTTGCAAGAAAATAGACATCCACTGCGTTTTATTTTAGCATTTAAATGCTGATGAACAACCAAAGCATTCACTACAAAAGAAAATCAACCTTCCTAGGCGTGTTCAGCTGGAAGATAATATAGCCATACGGTTAAAGCTTTTGCTCGATTCCACAGATATTTGGCAACAGGTTGCATTGGATGAATATCTAGACAGCATCGAAGTGAGTACTGGAATTTACTTATAAGATCGCTTTTGTTTGCAGGAAAGAAAATGTTTTGTTTTTTTTTAAATTATGTTTAGCACTTACGTTTTTATAGAATTTAACATTATTTATTGAGTAAAAAGCGCTGAAAATTGTGATGTTGCTGCCTTTAAATTGCTCTACATTGTATAAATTATGATTAGATCTATCATTGTTAAGTCAGTGCAGTTTATGACCAAATATTGCCCAAGTTCTTCAGTAGCTCTAGTTGTGGCCCCTATACCAGTGCCTGCTTAGACAAAATAATACTTATTCGTTGATAGGTGGAATAAAATGATATGTTATATTTTATTGGTTTGAAACAAACAACTGAGTAGCTCCTTTAATTTCAACTTTTGTTTTATAAAAAGGCCAAAAGCAATGGAGCCACAACTTATAAAATGATTAAGCTTGTATGTTATACTTTGTTTCTTTGAAACGCTTTACAATCAGTTAATTATGTAGGTTTAAATCTTTTCCTTTTCAGAAAGTTCAACTACATAATATTGTAAGCTGTCCAAGGTATAATACTAATGGATTGCCTTACTCTAAGGAGTGGCTTTTTGTAAATGCTCCAATGCTGAATGTACAAATTATGGAAAAACTTGTATTTGAATGTGCCATTTCCATCAGAATGGAACATCCTTATCCTGGTGTCGACACTAGGACACCTCCTCCAACAAGCCTTTCAGTAATACATGAAGTAAACCTCACTGGTGTAAAGACACAAGTTCCGCAAACCGGCGGAGGGATGCAAAGTGCACATTTACCTGAACAACATTCTAGAGCAACTAATGATGGACGCTTGACCGATGTAAACAGCCGAATGCCACTGAGACCTAACCCTAACGAAGGCACTCATTTCGGTACACACGATCGATATGGTCCAACGGCTGTACCTGTCAGAAGTGGTGCGAGTAACTTAAATGCTAGCACATACCAGTTATTAGAAGACAGGGTCAACACAGAAAAAAACACTAAACAAAACACGCAAAATCCTACTGACCTTGGAGCTCGTCCGAAAGAACGCCCACATCATCACAGGGCAGATGTTATGAACCGCGAAAGACGTGATGACAATCTGGGTGCAAATGAAGGCGATATTCTGAGGCCTCTTGTTCGAGCGGAGAATTCTGATGATTCTTTGTTTGGTGATTAGACCGTGGTCTTTCTTATCAGTGTAACTTGCGTGTTAAATTAACGCACACTCAACCCACTCTTATATATAACATAATAATTTAATATAACTTTAAATACTTGAATGTGAGGATATGCAAAGAAAACTTGATCAACATCAATAGTGATGAACTGTCTTGTGACATGTCGTGGATAATGTATTAAAACCTGAGTCAACACAGCCAGACTTAGAAGATATGTTTACAGCTGCAAATCGGACCAGTGCCTGGACAACTACTCATGGAATTTCAGACGCTACGTAAAGTAACTTTGTATTCTGTTGCAGACTTTAAACAGTTGTTTCAGAAAATATTTACAAATTTGTACTAGAGATTTGTATCACATCCTACATAACTATTCTGAATATGTGCTAAATATGTTATGACCTTGAAATCGCAAGTGATAAGCCTTAAGTTTATGTTTATGTTTATACTAATTTATTTTAGCTCGATTGTGAAGAAAGTTTCAAGTCTATCGCGGCACTTCCGATTCCGCTTCCTTGAAAAACCAGTACTGGTGTCATATGGGGAGGTATGGTTGTGACCCTAGTGGAGCTCGAACCCGCAGCCTTCGGGATGAGCGACAAACACCTTAACCTCTACACAACCACTACCCTATGATGGCACACGTTCTATGTACACTGAGGCAAGAGAAAAGCTTTATGTTGGCACGGGTTCTCTATACACTGATGCAAATGATGTGGCACCATTACAAACAAACTCATGTAACAGTGCATGTCACCAAGGTCAATTGAAAGGCTTAGAAGCAATCTATGTCGATTATTTACAAAACAAAGTACAAATAAGTTTGCAGTCATGTTTAATTCAAAGATGTATTTTTTATGTGTAATCGATGATACATGTAACACAAATGCATAATACAATTTTTAATACAAATGTCGCTCTTTAATCAATCAACTTACATATAGCATTATATAGCATTGACATTGATACAAGAACTGACAAATGTATGAAAAAATGAACTGTTGCTGTTAGATAATGTTTGATTTGGTACAGAAATATGTACTGTTGACAACACCTACCAGTCCGTACCTGCAGACTAGAGCGAAAGATTACGGTAACCTTCAAAACTCAGAATATTGTGTGTTTTTTGACAAAGTTTTAGTGGTACTTTGAATGTATTGCAAAATGAAGAATGGCATGTGTTGTCTTCAATACAAATCAATATTATTCAGTAATGAAACTATTTAGAACATTAAAAAAAGATAAAATGGATGCCGGGGACTGAAGTCGAGTCGTTAGATTTTCCTCTTTGTATCCGATGTTTTTTCTTGTTCTTAGAATTTTGTGAAGTCAATGCCTTGCACGGTACTACAGTCCACATAAGCATTGGTTGCACTGCAAAATAAATGAGAATTAGTGTGAAAGGTTTCTTACTTGCAATAGATAGATACATTCTTCCTCCTGTCTGTCTATATGCGTATT
Organism: Saxidomus gigantea; assembly: GCA_032359765.1. Taxonomy (NCBI): domain Eukaryota; kingdom Metazoa; phylum Mollusca; class Bivalvia; order Venerida; family Veneridae; genus Saxidomus; species Saxidomus gigantea. The sequence continues at coordinate 9,119 of JAUMHA010412300.1, forward strand.
TACATTAGTGCTTCAGGGGGGTACACGTATTCATAGGGTCAATATAATACCAAAACAATGTCATAAGAATTTTGAAACACTGATAACTTCGGCTATTTCAGGAAAAACTGCATTCTTTTAATAAATTTCAAAATAATATGTTATGATGTAGGCATTTACTTCGTTCAATTTAAGCGTTGCTATGTTAAAACAAAATGAGAGCGCACATTAATTAAATGTTTACTAACCTCTGCACAAAGAACATGTTTCCTTGGATTCTTTTACCAGCTATGTTTTCAGTGTTCAGACAGAAGAGCGTCGACATTTGAACGTTCTTGATTTCATTTAGTTGATCTGTTTGAATAAGAGATGTTCTAAGTCAAATATACGATCATATGACATTGGCGTAATATACTGTTTTATATGCGTAATAAGATTGACAAAAATTGCACACACAGGGAGTGCGCATGCGTGCAAGGACAGATTAAGTTTGTCAATTGATGTACAAAATTGACATCTCTGTCAAATTATCACAAGCTTGATGTACATTAATTTTGAAAACCTCTTTGCAGATGTCAATCCAAGTACATGTATATCAACAACAATTCACGTGCAATTACTGTTATGATATAATAGTGAGGTGCATGTTGTTAATCAGTCCAATGCTTCTGAGTAAATTCATAGATTAATGTATGAATCATATCTGTTCTTTCACGTATGATTTACACGTTTTACGCAATGGTATACACTTTTTGTTGTACACGGTTAAGTGTTTACAAGAGAACCTATACATTGATCAGTTTTTTAAGATCGTTTTTGGTTTAGAAACTTTTTTTATTTCGTGAGTCAAGTCTTCAATGCACAAAGATTGCACATTTTACATTGTATTTTATATTTTATACCCACTGAGACTGAATAAGATAGCTGGATCATTCCGTTCATAGAAGAACCTGTCACCGTCTCGTAGTCGCTTAAACTGTCTGGTCATCAGACACTGGCTCGTTGGTCCATGTTGGCTGTTTGGTAGACGTATCTCGCTCATTTGTCCAGTGAACAAGTCTATATCATCTGGATGACTAGTTGAAAATAATGTCAGTCGCGTTACTATCATGGCATTGAAACATTCCAAATATCTAACTGTACAAAAGTGATTTACATTTTAAAAAGAATGCTGTTTATGAAAGCATGTTTGAAATGAAACATTAAAATACCTTTTCAGTCATATTATCATATCATTATTGAATAAAATTATTTTGTATTAAGACTTAGTCAGTGTTTATGTATACGGTACAATAGTTTCATATTATTGTCGATTCTTCATGAAAAAAAGTTTTTTCAGACAGCATTTTTTTGCAATATCATTTGAAAAAGTACTGCGATATATAGCCTGTACGTTCGATATAAAAAGCATTGGAAGGTTTTCCGTATAAATAATGGTTAATTTCGTGGGTAAGACATCTGTTTTGGTACAATATAACATACAAGTATTTTTACACAAAAAGTGTTACTAGGATTTAAACACTTCAGAAGATAAACATGCACTTACTTGTAAACCGTCTGCAACAAGTTGGCAACACCTTGCGTATGATCAACTAGGCCACCCAGACTTACAC
>JAUMHA010412311.1:0-22512 GCA_032359765.1 Saxidomus gigantea
TCTGACCGCCTCACGAAAGCCACGATTAAGACTTCCAAGACTCTACTTCAGTAATTACACTGATATCAAAATATGGTTACTTTTAGAACTTTTATGCGTATACCAACAAATAAGATCTTAAAAGTAATTCAAACAAAAGGACCACGATGACCCAATATCGATAACCTGGCCATCATTGCATCTTTAGAAGAAGAAAATAGTTCAAAAAGTGATAATTTATTAAGATCAGTCATAGACATTTTGGAAAGTAGTTTGCAAAACAAAATTAAAAGTCCGAATTACATTTCTCAAGCTTGAAAAAATAGACCAAAGGTAAAGGTCAGCCAAGGTCAATGTTGAAATCCGCATTAGAAATTTACATATGACTCAGATGTCATTGCATTGTTTTAACTTCAAAATGAGGAAAGAAGGTCAATGTCAGCCGTTGTCCACGTTGAAATATAAATGCGAAACCGTATACATGGTCCAAATTTCATTGATGTAGCTTCAAAAGCAGAAAGTGTGTAAGTAGGTCAAGGTCAAGGTCAGTCAAGGTCGTAGCATGCGAACATATCCATATAGTTAAAATTCCATTGTTGTTCCTTCAAAAACAAGAAAGTAGGTCTGTAGGTCAAAGTCACCTTATATTTAAGTTAACATCTACAAGCAAAAATGTATCCATGGTTCAAATTTTATTGATGTATACTCAAAAACAGAAAATATGTCAGTATGTCAAGGTCAACAGATGCGGCGCCAACTTAGACAAATCTTAGCATAGAACCACTTGGCAATGCTACCAGCCAAATATCATAGCTCTGTAGCTTGTGGTCTTTGATAAGACGATTTTCCCAGATATTTCTATGTATTTCAACCTTAAATCAAGTGATACTCAGGGCGGGGTTAAATTTAACAGGGTTCATAATTTGAACAATCGAGGTAGATGACCATTATGCGGTTTGAGATGAGAAGATATTTCAAGATTTTCTCACATAAGCGTATGTAAAAACCGGTGACCCTGGGGGGAACTCAATCTTTGTAGAGGTCCACATGGCGACGCTACTTACCGAATAATAAACCTCTGTGCCTTTTTGTTTTAGAAAGGATTTTTTTAAACATTTCCCTAAAATCAATATGAAGAAAAGTTATAAAGTTGTTGCTATAGAATCCTATGTTAAATAAAGTGACCGCAAGACGGAGCCAATTTTGATCAAAGGATCATGATTTGAACACTCTAGGCCGAAAATGCTACATGTCAAATATCTAAGCTCTAGACCTTCCAAGAAGAACTTTTTCCTTTCCACGACGAGGCAACCAGAGTGATGCATGGAATTAAATTAAATTGTTTGAATAACTTTGGTAGAGGTTCATGCATAAAAAATTCCTGTGAAATTTCGTTGAAACTGGCCCAATGGTTTGGTATGAGCTGTCGTTTGAAGTAAATTGTGGACGGTGTACGACGGACGGCCGGACAACGGACATCCAACGATCCTAAAAGCTCACTATGACCACTTCCAGGTTAGGTGAGCTCAAGCAAAACCGAAGTATTTATAACAGAAGTAGTAGTAACCATTCATTGAGGCTTTGTTGCAGTTTAGACTCACTTGACATCTGCATGTTACTCTGACGTGTACAAGTAAACTGGTTTAGTTGCGACGTTTACAAGCAAATTTAATAATTCCACAAAATACTCACCACATAGGAAGCCATTCCAGGTAAATCCTTCTATACAGTCGCAAATTGTGCCATTACACTCCGCCTTGTCATCTGTGCACGTGGATAGATTTGGTGTGCACCTTTCTGTTACACGTGTACCATCTGAAAAATAGATATCTTTAAAATGTATGAGTGTGTCTGGATAAACAGAAGTTTTACTTGTCAGGGGGCAGTAACTCAAAGTATTCTTTAAGCCTTACATGGATCGTTATATTCTTGCTGTGGTTTTTGTAATCTATGAATTCGTCAGATCTCTAGTAACACGTTCGTAAGCATTTTAAATATCATTAACTTTGCTTTTTCAAATTTTGACACAATTAACTTTTTTTTATATACAGTTTCTGGTGACAAAATGTCACGTAAGGGTCACGACGCCAAATTTACCGTATACATAACATTATACATGTAGAAACGAAACACTTCAAAAATAAGTATAGACTTTCTATTTACATGCACGTTCAAAAAATTAAACCCCAATCAACATGACATTAATTAAAGTATCGTCATAATTTTATTCCACACTTCTGAAGTGTTTTCTGGGAAATAAGAATTAAACAAACAGTTAATGAACCCTCGTCTACAGTGCCTATAACTATAACTATAAACTCTTTATTGCATAATAAGGCCTCCGGCCCATACACAAGACATATATACATGTACAATAATTGAAATAAAGTGTGAGATATCAGGAAATTTATATGGTGGTCGGCGGTTCCTTATACAATATATTCAGCTTAAAGCTAATTTTGATAACTTTTAACAATTATTCATGTACAAACTGATAAAAACTGTTCTCTTTCTTTACCGGCATAGTATGTATACATTGCAATATTTCTGAGCGTTTAACATTTTCACTAGACATTAAGTCGTAGAACTTTTGAAGTGAAGCATTTAACGTAAAGTGTTTGGGGATATGTTGACCTAGTATTAGAATACAGCGGGCAAATGAGTACAAAATGGAATTCATCTTCAATATGACCTTCACAATATGAGCAATCACGATATTCTCTATCTATTCCATAATGCCTACCCGTTTCTATTATAAGACTATGCGGTGAACATCGAAAATTTACTTAACTTGATCTAAATTTTGTAATATCTATAACCGTAACATACTTTTCTGTTTTATAAACCGTTTAACATTTACATAGTGACATAGTTTACTACTTTCACTACACCTAGACCTACACGTTTGTACATACTGGTCTTTCAACCTTTCTTCGAATTCATATAAAAAGTGTTTTGGATACGCAACTTCTTGGCATTCCCATATATAACTAAATCCATTAGTAAATAAACATCTTTTAACATCTGTAACCCAATTCGTATAGCCCAAATTATCATAGTACATTAACATTTCATTACATAATTTTGCGTACCTATTTCTGGGTAAAGTTAACAACCGTATCAAATATTTAATGCAACGTTTAACCGAGTATACATTCATTGGGTATCTACCAACGTCCCCAAGAACTGCATCATTGCATGCACGTCTGTTCACGTTTAAAAACATTTACATAAAAAGTCAATCTTTTGGTAATAATTGAAATGTATGCTATACTTAAAACATCTAACAATGCAATACCTCTATAATTGTTAGGATTGCTTAAACTTCCTTTTTTATGTAACGGTATTTTAATTGATTTAGCCCAGTCATCAGGGAACTCACCACTTGTAAATAATCTGTTAAATAGCTTACTTATAAATGGCAACAATACATGCAACCCATATACTAAGTGTTGCGGTATAAGATTACCCCCAGATGCCTTATGTACATTCAAGGACTTAATAGCATTTACTATTTCATCTTCTGTTATAAAAGAATTAAATACCAAGTCTTCGATCTCATCTAAATTTGAGCCGGTGCCTCTATCATCATGCAACACAGGATCATATTCTGTACGATCATTAGCAGAAAACAAGATATTAAAATGATTATATATATGATATATGCCTTTCATATAGTAGTGCTTGACAAAAGCTAGAATGTCATACATGAAACTCTTTAATATCTTTTATTTATATAATTGTGTTCATGAAGTATGTAAACCTTTGCATTTTATTAGTTTAAACAATTCAATACAGAAAACGTATCAAGTTAGCATATAGTATATTTAAGAAAAGTGCTACATTGAGGGCCTCATTTCCAAACAATTCCGAGGGTAGAATGTAGATATAGGAAAGAGTTATCATAAAATTATTTGAAACAATAGCATATTTTGATAACCACGTGGAAAGAAATCAAATTTTAATGTTTTCATATTGAATTTAAAAGAAAGAAACAATAAAATGGCAATATTTCTGAAGATACTCAGCGAACCTTGACGTAAGTCGCGTGTGCACCGCGGCTTTATGCTATTATATTCTTATTCAAGTTTATAAAGCACATTGGTAGGAAGTGCAGTGTGCAAGAACAATAACTCTACCTTGCCTACTTTTAGTTATTCCCCTTTATCAGATTTACTTGTCCGAAGCATAACTCCAAAAGTACTTGAGGGATTTTCTTCAAACTTAATACACTGACATAGCACATTGGTAGGAAGTGCAGTGTGAAATTCTATCAATTGATTTCTTATTTATGTTACAGGAGGGAGGGAAGCTTAAATAATAGCCTTCCGCCTTTGGCGGGAGATAACAAATGATGGTGCTCATGATTACAAGCAAATTATAGGTCACTACATGTAACAAAAGCACAACCTGCAGGTGGTGGACGCTCATCTAATTTTATCCTTTAACGGTTTATTTATTTACTATTTTTAAGTAACAATGTCATTGACCTTGACCCTGATACTAAGTTTGACTGCAAATAAAGATATTGTCTTTTTTTTTACCAAGTTTTCAATTCTTAGAACTAAATTCCTTGACCTTGACCCAATGCGCCCAAAACACAATTCGAATAAAACTATTTGTTTATATGTATTACACATTTAATTATTTAGTTACATAATGTTTATTGTAATTAAAGATATTGAATATATTATCGTTTCCTAATTTAGTTACAGTGACCTAAAACTTGCCCTTAGAGGCCCTAAAACACATTAAAGATCTTCTAAAATACTTATTTCAAACAAAAGATGATTACATATTGTTCATTGTAACTAAAGGTTTTAAATAAATTACTGTTTTCCTATTTTTAGTGACAGTGACCTTGGCCCGTGTAGCCCCAAAATAAATCCAATTAATGATATCTATTAATACTTCCTATACACTAAATTTGGTTGCATTATGTTAACTCTTACAAAAATAGTGTCTGTGTCGAATTTTCTCAGCGAAGAAGGGGCAATAATCTCCAATTTGATTAAACTTTTCATGTATACATTATAAGCACTTTCATAACCACGATTCTGGAAATATTTTACCTCCTTCTTTTCTAGACTGGCATCGTTAAATACTCTAAACATATGAAATAAAGATGTTGCCTAATTTGTATGTGCATGTGTGACTACTTTTGAATCTTTGCTAGAGTTAAGCAACAAACTGCCTTAAGCAAACACTATTGATATACTTGCATGATGTCTTCTGAGTGCTCAATGTTATACGTGAAACATACAGGTGGTCGCTTTTGATGTATCACCTGGTTGTCTGCTTGATACCGGTTTAAGCGTATAGGTATAGTCTTTACTTACAGCAGTTGTCTCCTATCTGAACTTGATTAGACGGACATTCACATCTATACGTGTCATGGCTGCATACAAGCCCGATTCTACATGAGGACGTTCCAGGGTCGCACGGATCACAAAGACCTGGTCCAACTGTAAACAAGAATTGAACTGACAATGTTTCTATAGACAATGGTTGTAGAATAAAAGTATTCATAGTTCATTTTAGGTAGTAAAATGTATTCATAGTTCGTTTTAGGTAGGAAAATCATGACATCACATTTAACGAAGAATCTGAAATATATGGATAACAAAACAGTATGGAAAATTCATGGTTCACCAAATACTAAAAGTTTGGGGAATTCAATACCAAAAATTGCACTTTACTTCGATGTGATGCAAATTACGAGTTATAAGCAGAATATTGTAAACAAAAGAGTTTGCTTCTTCACGCAGCTTTTCAGAAAAGAATAAAAGAGATTAGCTTAGTTAAACGAACATGTATGTCTTTCTGCCATTCTGTTATTTACTGAGTAGTTAATGTAAAGACACATAAACAAACGGCTGGAAATTTCCTGGAAGTGTAATGAATTACACTATTTGGAAAACTCTTTATCAAAAGGCAAGTAGTGTTTAACTTAAATCATATAAATAAACAACAATCAATTACCACATCTAGTTCCGTTCCATTCAAATCCAGATATGCAATTGCATATTGTACCATTACACTCAGCATTGTCATCAGAACATGTGCTAGGCACCGATGTACATGTCTCCGTTACACGTGTTCCGACTTTATATAACGTAAAATATAATGTAAAATATAATGAAAAAGCATTAATTCAAGCATACAATCGAGACAAAACTCAAAATAACGAAATTTAAAGATAAAATCAGAATTAGAAACTATATAAAGACTAAAAAATAACATTTTTATCAAAAACACATGTATCTAGTTACAGATCTAAATGCATTTTGATCGAAAGCTTAAAGGATGTTTAACTCTTACACCCTTTGAGAGATACAAATCAATATAATGCTCTGTCTGACAGCAGTGTTATTAACACATTAAGGATTGATGGTATCTTATTTTCTATTTACAGCATGCATCTTCGATTTGTACTTGGTTCGTTGGGCATTCACATCTGTATGTGTCTGCGCTGCATACGAATGATGAATCACATGAAGAAATTGAAGGGTCGCAATGATCACACAAGTTTGGACCAACTGCAATTGTAGAATGAAAAATACAATAAAAAATGAGATATACGTAAATAATATACTAGAACATTTATTGATACACAGTTTAAAATAAAGAAACATGAAAAACGCGGCAAAGCAGATTTGCAATGGCGCCTGTAAAAATAATCATCTTGACCCCTCGAGTTATTGAGCGGAAACTATTTTCTATTTTCAGTTACAGTTACCTTGATATACCTTGACATTGAATCTAGTGACCACTACTGCAATCACAAGTTTCTACTCTACACAAGCTACCTACGTGCATAGTTTCCACTCTACACATGCTACCTACGTGCATAGTTTCATTGTAATTTGTCACTCCTAACTAAAGTAATCGAACGGAAACCAAATGTTTTACACCCGCCCTTCATCCAGCCTGCCTGCCCGTTAAACGACACCGCCAGTGTATGAAGCTGGTTTTCCTTGAAAACCCTGCTTAAAAACAACTAAACTATTTACTGTTATAAACTTGCTATATTTACCGCATATGGAACCATTCCAGATAAATCCGGTTATACAGTTGCAAATTGTGCCATTGCATTCAGCGTTATTATCAACACACGTATCAAGAGTCTGTGTGCATTCTTCCGTCACAACGGTACCATCTTTTGTGATAAAAATAATACAAACATGATGACAGAAGATGGCATCACACGAATTAAAACACTGATAAAAAATCTGTTACACTAGATGCACCGACACTTTTAAGTTCAAGACAAACAAAGTCACATTAAAATAAAGCAGCCAAACGTCATTTTTGTTCTCAAAGAAATATAATTCAAATACAATCAAGGCTACGATGTAAGCCTATGTTAATTAATCGTCATAAGAACAATATACTTTATGGTTCAACAACTGTAGTTCAACGACAGTAATTGAAGCGTGCCATTCCCGTTTTTCTAGACATTTACGGATATATTGCTACACAGCCATGGTTCAATGAATGCTGTTTATATATATAGTAATGAGGTTAAGACGAGCTTGATTTCCTTTTAAATTTTTATTGATGATTGATATAAAACTTTATACTACTCACTTTAACCGTATCTAAATTGCCCAATGGCCAAGATATGTACAAATCACATATAAAATAATGATATCATGCTAAACTCTGATATGAAGTATATATTTTTCTTCAAGGTAGAACATAGCAATAATTACAGCAGGCATCCTCTATCTGCACTTCATTTTGCGGACATTCACATCTGTATGTCGCAGGATTACAAACAAGGTTGTCATCACAGGTATCACTTGAAGGGTCACACGGATCCCAAAGGCCAGACCCAACTGCCCGTAAAAAAGAAAACCAACATTCTCACTTTTACGTTTTCATATTTTAAAGTCTCATATTTCACAAAGTCATTGCCTGTAGCAGTCAGCAATGAAACATAATTAATCATATAAGTTGCATCAACACTAAATTATAAGCTTAATGCTATCATATTACATGTCAGACTATGGTCTTATATGTATAAGGTAAGTTAAAAGTGAACATCTCTATCAAGTAATTAATACAAAAGTACCGTAAAAGTTCAGTTTGTGAATTGTAACGTTGAATTAGGTATGGACTTCAATAATATACTATACCGCATATCGATCCATTCCATGTATATCCCGCCAGACAGTCACAAACTGTACCATTGCACCCAGCGTTATCGTCAGTACATGTATTGGTGAGTGTAGTACAAGGTTCTGTTACTCGTGTCCCATCTGCAAAAAAGTCTCGTTTAATGAAGTCTGTCTTCAACCAAGCTAGCAATATGAGGAGCATTGTGGTGCTATATCGCTCACCAGTGCTGAGTAACATTGATTAATATACAATGTGAACAACATGGTTGCAGAAAACACGATAAATATACACTGCTTGCTAGTTTTGAAGCCTGTAAATGCTACGTGCTGTGTGGATGCAGGCAAAATACAACACATTTAATGTCATGATTGAAAAGATTCGAAAAGATAACATGTAAACTCGTTTACAAAACTGCACACATAGTTCACTGATTTAATGACTGTAGTAATAAAAAAGAAGGTAGGTCAAAAGGTTAAATAAAGTCAAGGTCATCAAAATTAAATATTAAAATAATTTGTTTGCAGAAAGGTACACACGATTCTAATTTGTTTGCTGCAGTGCCAAATGAACAGAAAGTAGGTTAACAGGTCAATTTCAAAGTAAAGTCTAATTACGAAACAGAATGCATGGTCCACATTTTATCACTGTAAATTCAACAAGAAGAAAGATGTCAATTTTGGCATCAGGGCATAAATAGATTTGTCACGGGAATGGACAGCTAGAAAATGTTACATACCAAATGTTGACCTTGGAATTAGAGAGAAAAAAGATTTTGACACAGGGCGTCAGTGCAGTCAAAAGGTTTTTCTTATAACTCTATATGCAGACTACCTAAGGGGTATGATTCGAACAAATATGCAAATACATTTAAACTCTGGTCATTGTGGTTTAAGAGAAAAAAGATTTTTAGGGTTTATTTTTAAAGCTGTATGTAAAACAAGTGGCAACCCGGTCATAGTCAATTTTGACAAAGGGGGTATAATTTGTACACCCTTGTAAGATGCTTAATAGACTATCTTACACGCCAAATATTTAGGCTGTAGGCCTTGTGGTGTTTTAGAAGATTGTTTTTAAAGTTTATCTTATAGAAACCTATGTTAAATCAAGTGACCTCCATGGCAAGGTCAATTTTTAACATGGGTTCCTTTTAATTGAACAATCTTGGTAGTGGTGTATTAGAAAATGATACGTGCCAACTATCTAAGCTATGGACTCTTCGATTTTGAGACGTTTTTCTTTTCCATTGCCATGACAACCATAGTTTTGCATTGAATACTTTTCTTTAAACACTTTTTGTAGAGGACTATCTTTGGACTATTCATGTAAAGTTTAGTCAACTCCGTGTAGCGATTAAGAGGAGTGATGTTTGATGCGAACTGCTGTCGGATGGACGCATGAACGGACGCACTGATAACCTCACATTTATACCTTAAGTGGTATTTTCTATTGTATTTTTCAGAATAGTGGTAACCACTTAAATGTAATGCTAACTGAAAGTAAATGATCATTGTACACACCCTAACCATAAACCTTAGGTAAAATGATCACGGAATGAGGAAAGTTCACTCGAACGACGATGGACGCCGAACAACCGCTGACCACAATAGTAGTCACCCTGAGTACTTTCGTGCTCAGGTGAGCTAATATACTCACGTATCTTTGTTACAATAATTGTTTTAATAATGCCGGACCTCAACAGGCCCATCTTTTGTCTTGTTCCTTCAAATTTCAATGTTTGTAATAAAGCATGATTATTTTTCCACAAACCAACTTTACGAAACAAATTGAATATATACAAACATTCATTAAATTAGTTGTGAATTCTTACAACACATATCCCCTATTTGAACTAGACCGGATGGACATTCGCATCTGTACGTGTCTGAACTGCATACAAGTGTGGAATCACACAAACTTGTCGAAGGGTCGCATGGGTCACAGAGATCAGTCCCAACTGTAACAGAATAAATCTGTATCACCATCTGTATCAAGCTACATGATAAGCTAATGAACGTATTACAATAAGTTGATATAAAACCCTCTTATCTGTGATATAAAACCCTCTTATCTGTGATATAAAACCCTCTTATCTGTGATATAAAACCCTCTTATCTGTGATATGCAAGTCATTTCTATGGTACAGAGTTAAAACTGTGATATTAAGCTAATATAAAAACCCGTTCTAATGTTAATTGTAGGGAATCGTCTATTCGGTGCAAAATTGTAGAGAACTGTATTACAACATGAAAATTCAGTGAATCTATATCCCTCCCCGAAGGAAGCAATTCACTGAAAAAGACCAAACGGAAAAAAAATGGTTTCACACCCAATTTAAGGGGACTTTTTAAATATCTGACCCCATACACTACGGGGAAACTGAGACAATTTTGACCACTTACCACATACGGAACCATTCCAAATGAATCCAGCGAAACAGTTACAGACAGTACCATTGCATTCAGCATTATTGTCAGTACATGTGTTAAGAATAGTTGTGCATACTTGTGTCACGAGTGTTCCATCTTCAGCAATAGAACATAATATTATCTTAGTACATGAGGATGACAAAGGCTTATACTCGCATTTTGAACAAACGTTAAGTAACGGGACATATTAAATGTTTGTATAAATTGCCTTAAACGCGTGGAATATCAAGAGTAAATTTGAAAATGAATATTACATGTATTTACAATGTATTTTTGAAGCTTATACCAAGTTTCTCAAGGGTTAGCTAGAGTAAAACGCATTGAATACACTTATTTGTTGTAGGTTTAGCCTAGTTTGACTGGTATTGAAATCACTTGATTGACACCTGATGTGTTGTTGATGGGTTTTTCCACTAATTTTAGTTTTCCGTTCTTGAGTGTCTGAATATGAAATATATTTTTTCTATTGGAATTATTGTAATTCTTTCGAATCGTGTCTAGACTTCTTTTATGGCTGACAATGAAACAATAACTGTTCGAGGAATTTCAATATTCATAATCATATTTACAACAGGCATCTCCAATTTGAACTTGACCAGGTGGACATTCGCATCTGTATGTGACTGAACTGCATACTAGACTTGAGTCGCATGAATTTATCGACGGATCACAAGGATCGCAGAGATCGGGTCCAACTGCAATGTCATTCATTATCAATATTAGAAATATTCCTCTAGAAATAGATAAAACATTTCAGCTTCTTTTTCTCATAACAACGATACAGACTGACTTTGATTGGAAGTTATAATATACCAAACAATTAAAATTGCTGTCGCTACATGTACATGATCACACATGTTTTGTTTGGCATTGCTGTAGCTATGTTAACTCTGTACTGCAATATATTCCTGTGCAAGACATCGATAAATTTAATAAGTATATCGGCTACAACTATACGTAAAACTTAATTAAAGTTTCTAATAGCATAAGAGGAGTTCTTTACCACAAACTGATCCATTCCACGTAAATCCTGACAAACAGTTACAAACTGTACCATTACATTCAGCATTATGATCAGTACAAGTGTTGAGAATCGCTGTGCAGGACTCAGTCACTCGTGTTCCATCTAGCAAAAATATATGATGGAATGAAGCTTGAAACAGTACATACATTGAAACATGTAAAAAGTGAGCTATAGCGAGTCGTTTCTCTTATTGACATATATATTGAAAATATTCCCAGCAGAAAGGATGGGGTTTCAATTTTTGACCAGGGTAATGAAAAGGGATTCTTACATATTTTCTCTATATTCAATATGGGGATATAACTGTTATACAGATTCACATATTTTGGTTACAACTATGGCAATTGCTGGCTTTTTAGGAATATGAATAAAAAATGTATTTATTAAAACTTTTATGGGCATGTTTAAAGATAATAATCGCTTTTAATTATTACTTAAAATTTCAAATCGAAAATTTATCTAGAATAATAAACCGAACACAAAATGAGGACTCATAAGAAAGACGAACTAAAGAGGCGAAAGAACGGTCGAAAATCCAAACCTTTTAAGCAAATTCAAATCAAATCGAGTCCAGGACTTAATTACTAGTATTCTAGATACCTATCGTTGTATACTTACAACGTGATATGGAAAACATTATGACATCTACAACAATACTACAGGTGTTGATAACATTTGGGATAGCCTACACGGTACATTTAATTATATATAATCCTTGCACTCACCTACATTGTTATTTTTTCTTATTTATATTTAGAGACGTAGTAACCATTCTTATTTCCTATATGTTTGTAAAATATTCTGCTTACATAAATGTTTTATAATAACTTCAACATGGGTTGAGTGTACGTGTGTAATAAAATATGAATATATTTACAGCAAGTATCTCCGATCTGAACTTCATCAGTTGGGCATTTACATTTGTATGAGTCAGGACTGCATACTAGCCCGGGTCCGCAAGGTTGTGCTGATGTATCGCATGGGTCACATAAATCAGTACCAACTATAAAAATGAGTTCTAAATATGAATTATGTCGTTTCTGCAAAACATTATGATAATTTCAAGTGTTTTTTTTTATATATTATTCATCGTTCCTTTGATAATTCATCAGTTCTTTCTTATTCTCTTAATTAAAGATATTTGACTACAAAAGAACAAGACAAGATCATGTTGTACACAGTCAAACCGGATCAAGACAAGATCATGTTGTACACAGTCAAACCGGATCAAGACAAGAACATGTTGTACACAGTCAAATCGGATTATTCAGCTAGCAAAGGGATGTATTTCAAGTGATCACCTAGAAGAGATGAATGCTTAAAACAAAATAATTTAATTTATAAAAATATTAGCTGGTATACACAGGTTCAATTGCATTCTAAAATTATTATTAAATGTTTACCGCAAATTGAACCATTCCAGACATAACCAGTTATGCAGTCACAAACTGTGCCATTGCAGTCAGCACGCTTATCGGTACATGTATCAATGGCATTAGTACATCTCTCTGTAACACGCGTTCCGTCTGAAGTGGGAACATTATTTTAAAACATTTACCATTTTGCAGTCAAAGTACTAATTGAAATTATTTTGAAAATTGCAACACATTTTCTTGTAAGCTTGGTCATCATTTGTTCATATTTTAAAATAATCACAGCATCCTATAAATGATTGTAGTTGTTGCTGTTTCCCTGACGACTTACATAACGACAATTCTTTTTATCTTTTGTTAACAATTCATTAACCCTTTTTATTAGAATAAGTAGACAAAAAGGAACACTATTATTTTTTAGAAGAACTTACAATGGATTTGAACATTAAGTCGTTTGTGGCTATTGCGTTTCGAAACTATTTCTATGCATCAAACGGCGTCTCAATAGTGCGCAAGAATAATAATTTAATGAAAATACTAAGAAATACTGTAACACTATCTATCGTACAGTGATAAAAAATAAATATTCGGTCTCTGCTTGTCTGTGCATAACTGCGCTCTCTGTCACTTAATGTTTGCTTTAATGCCAGCTAGACCGTCCCTCCCAGACTATATGCCAAGATCTGGTTTAAAAATAATAGTACAGCCAATCTTAAAGTGTGTTTTTTGTGCTGATAGATTAAGTGTCATGTGACATTCAATATTTGTTAAAAGTCTAAAAATCTATGCACGGGAAAGCATAAAAAAGAATTTTAACCGAAACATTTCGCGTCAACTGTTTTGACTTGACCGACTTGCCATATAATTTACATCGTCATTTTCACAATGTAGAGCGTCTGCAGAGAACGAAAGTACAACAACAACAAAGATAAACAACGTCGAATCCTAGACTAGTCCCTTTGAGAGGGCAAGTATTTGTACAAAACACATAGTAAAAATATTATTTGAGCTAAACAAAGCAGATCTTTATCCAAAAACCAAGCTGTTTATGCAATGTTACATAATTTCGTGACTTACAAAGAAAATTATAATGTAGCTCAGCTACGTTATTAAAACAATCAAGTTTGTTGTTTACTACTTTAAAACCTTAATGTTAAATAATATAAGTTTTTATAAGCAGCTTAATTTTGTCACATTGTACGAATGTTAACTATGTGTACCACCTAATAATCATCTGAACATTCTCAAGACTGGTCTGTAGAAAATTTACAAGTTCAGACACTAATAAATTATAATACATATACATTAAATTCTAAGATGAAAAATCTAGTTACAGCATGCATCTCCTATTTGTACTTGATCAGGTGGACATTCGCATCTGTACGTATCTGAACTGCATTCAAATGCATTGCCGCATGAAGGTGTTGACGGGTCACATGGATCACAGAGATCTGGCCCAACTGTAAATAACAATTTCTTAATACTTCATAGTTGTCATAAAATGTTTAACAAAGAGTCAAAGCAAGTATCCACCTCTTCTCTAAGAATGACAGTTCAGTAATGCAAATCTGTCCATGCGAACGAAATATATATTTTAACATTTGATAAGAAAGTTACATTTTCTACACATCACTTTTTGTTGCCAACCGAAAGCACAAATGGTATTTTTAATATGGCAGTGTATTTTTTAACATAATATCCAACCAAAGGCATATACATATAGTTAAAGCAAAAGTCTCAATATCTACAATGTATCAGTTGTACAACCAATAAGAAGTTTGACACAGTGTAATGGAAATACATTTATTAAACATTTGTTTAGTGGCGAAAAGTTACAGACATTAAAGCGCATTTGTAACAGAAAATTATGTCTAACCTTAAGTACAATATCAAAGTAATTGGCTGTATTCTATTTGAATGATGAGATTGACACACACAATGATGTGCATAACTTCAAACTTTTAAATCTAGATTAGCAGTGGTCACATAGTTTAACTATGTAAATTATGTCATTGAGAATGTTTGTCTTATTTATTGTCATATAGTCTCTCATATTTCTTTACAGAAAGGTTTGCATGATAGTATGTGTATATATTTTAATCTGTGATATTTTGTATCATGTAAAGTGAGACTGAAATAAACTAAATAAAAATACAAACTTAATGTCCTAATGCAAATAAACAATTGTCAAAATTCAAATCGAACACAGTGCCTATGGTTTTACTGATGAAGTCATTAAGCTGACTCCGTTGGGAAAGAATTTCTTAATACAAAATTATTTGTACCATATGCTATAAACTTTATATGCATTGTATTAAAATGCTGTTACTTAGTTGAACATAACATAAACCCAACAAACTGCATTAACATATTTTCGTAAAATAAAAATTAAATATATAAAAATAGAACAAAGTAAATTTTCACTTCAAGAATGTATTTTCCTTTGAAAACGATTCATGTTTAATTACCGCATATCGAACCATTCCAAATAAACATAGACACACACACGCAAGTTGTTCCATTGCATTCAGCGTTATTGTCGGAGCAAGTTGGCAACGCACTTGTGCATGACTCAGTTACACGTGTTCCATCTTCAAATAATTGATGACTTACAGTTATATATGTATTTAAGTACAATCGACATAGTCTAGTTCGAACCTCCTCTAAATAACGCCAAGATTTAAGTTCAACAGTTAGACTATCTGTATCAATCTTTAAAAAGCAACTCAGCTGAAAAGCTTTAGTATCAATAAGTAAAATAGTACATAGAAAATTAGTACATGTGTATGCATTGTACATTATGAAATAAATAAAATGAAGAGACAAGATAACTGCCAACATTGATCGTATAACAAAACAGCTTATGAGTTTCTTCTACGGGCATGTGGTTCAGATCGAAATATATATCACTGAGGGTAACTGTTTTGGCGGGAACGAGGCTCTGCCGGGTTCCCGCGAAACAGTCATCTGAAGTGACGGATATTTCTATCTGAACCAAGTATCTCATGGTAGAAACGTTTGATTGCATACCGTCTTGCATTTTAAAATAGATATTTAAATGTAAACTGATCAAAATTTTAATATAAAAACAAGAAAAACGCGACAATGCCACCAAAACTGGTTTAAAAGGCACCTTTTGAAATTGTACAATTAAAAAATACCCAGTGACCTTGACCAAAATAAATTAGCCAGTCATCTTGACCCTGACAAAAAGACAATTTAAAAAGTCACTCTTACAAAACCCACCACCATCCCCCTAAAAATATAGTTAGATAATAATAATTCCAAAAACGTATATTAAGTAAAAGTGACCTTGATATTGACATTAGTGACCCCAAATGCAATTGAAGCTTCCTCTCCAAGCATGCTACCTACATACCAAGTTCCAATGCAATTATTCACTCCTAACTCCAGTTATGTAGCGGAAACCATTTTTCTATCTTTGGTACATTGTAAAATTGAACTTGGCCTTGGCCTTAATGACCCCAAATGCAATCATAAGATTGTTTCTCCACGCACACTATATACAAACCTAGTTTTATTGTAAATGGCCACTTTTAACTCGAGATATCGAACGGAAACCATTTTTCAATTTTTATAAAAAATGAGCTTGACCCAAATGCAGTCCCAAGCTTCCTGTCCATGCAAGCTACGAAGACACCAAGTTTCATTGAAACTAGTAACTCCTAATTGGAGTTACTGTATGGAAACCATTTTTCTATTTAAGTAATACTTAGCTTGACATTGACACTAGCGACACCTAAATTCATCTCTACGCAAGCTACCTACACACAAAATGTCATTGCAATGTAGTCACTACAAACTCGAGTTAGAACGGAAACCATTTTTCTATTTTTTATAACAGTAAGCTTGACCTTAAAGGGCAAGGCAAGTCAGAAAACAAGTTGACTTTAAATTGAAGAACTTGTTAAGGGGAACTCGTATTTGAAAGAAATTCTGAAATCGGAGTATTAAATGTGAAATTATCGAAGATTGAATTTCAAAAATGGAGAATCATGTGGAGGCGGCCTTTTTGAATTTGTGATGTCATAGTGATGTAATAAAATATTCATGCAGGTATTACTGCAAAGTTAAAACAGCAGCTTCAAATAAATATTATAACATGGTAACCTACATGTTAGTTAATTAATGTTACTAATTTTAGGTAAAAACATTAACGCAAAGGAGAGTAAATGGTAGTCAAAGTTAAGTTTTGCAAAAGAGTCGTGTCTAATAGTACATGTATGTCTTATGAGCATGTACATTGCATTTGCATATTTACTAAATTTTAAATTTCTCATAGCTCTCTTCATTCTTATCCGATTTCAAAAATTCTTTCAACAGTGTGTTTGTGTAAACAAGTTCTCTTTAATTTCAGCTCAGTAATCATTTGACTTGCGTTACCCTTAAACACTTGTGACCTCAAATGAAAACCTAAGCTTCCTCTCCACGCACGCTACCGACACACCAAGTTGCATTGCAACTTGTCACTCCTAACTTGAGTAACTGAGGGTAAAATATTTTCTATTTTTAGTAACAGTGAGCTTGACCTTGACGCTAGTGATCCAAAATACAATTCCAGGCTTCCTATTCATGCAGGCTACCTTCACAGCAAGTTTCATTGCAATTGGTCACTCATTGAGCGGGAATCAAATGTTTGTCAGCCCGCCCGACAAACTACACCGCCATTCAAATAAGCATGTTCTCCTTGAAAAACCTTCTGAACAAACGTTTTTCAGATACTGTATTTTGGAAAGTGACGTCACAATCTTTATAACGTCACGTTACGAGTAATTCACGACAGACATCTTACATTGGGTGGATATGTAAGATGAGATTTTACAGCACTGGTAAAACCTAGGAAGCGAGAATAAAATATATATTCCGGTCAAAAGGCATTTAAAACAATCAACAATGCTTAAATCGTCTTATGGAACAGATAAAATCAAATTAAAATATTACAGCATGCGTCTCCAATCTGTACTTGGCCATCCGGACATTCACATCGATATGTGTCTGGACTACACATAAGGCTTGAATCACAGGAAGATATTGATGGGTCACACGGATCGCATAGGTTGTGTCCAACTGTAATAAAAGTTATGTTCGCTGTTTAGCAGAAACATAATTCAATTTCACTTTCTCTTTTTATTTTAAAATATTCCGGTAGCAATATAGTGCAGATAATGTTACCATGATTATCATTAAATATAATTTTATAAAGAAAAGTAAAAAAACAAAAGTTTCTAAACTAACTTTAAAACGTGATAAAATTCTGGGTGGGTTTAACTATATTAGTATAAATGATTTCAGACTGGCTCTAAATGCAAATATGATATACACAATCGCTAATTCTGATACTCAAAACTGGAATTTTATAGGGAAGCATTACTGGATATGACAACTTGTATTCCTATGCAGCTGTTCATATGTTGGAAATGTCAAACTAAACAAGGTTAAAATGCCATCGTTTAACGAACATGCGATCAAAAACTGGAGACTTTATTTTGCAAAGCTTAAATCCAAATACGCTAGAGCAAATTTTAGAGATGAAAATGGTTGGAAATAAAACTATAAGTTTTAAAAAGGCTTCTTTTCCTGAAAGCATTTGAGTGATATAAAGTTGATAAGAGACATCTGGGATTTAAAAGCAGAAAAATGTATATCAGAAAATAAACTCATTCGTAAGCTTAAATACAAAAGTAACTGGAGTTCGAAATGGTCTCGGTCAAAACAAAGCATTCCTAAAAATGATTTCATATTAATTCTAAAACAGGTTACGTACAAGCGAAAAGCAATTAAAATATGATATCATTTAACATGCAGTTGCGAACAAATCGGAAAAAAATAAACCAAAAGAATTAAAAACAAAAATGATGTTACAACAGTTATATATGTAGTAAAGAATCCAGCGCGAAATTATGCTGCGAGCTTAAATGGGTGCAAACATTCCAGAGCAGAATAATATTCGCTGGACCATTGATTGGTTAAACATTGAAAAAGCATACGCCTCCTTAGCCGCTAAGCAATGGAAATTTATCCACAACGTTATCTTTACGGAACATAAACTTAATTTAATGAAAGCTTCAAACGGGTTGTGTAATATATGTAAAAATAAAAGGGAAACACTTTATCATCTTTTTGGGAATGTAAACATATAAAAATTGTGCTGGAAAAATGAAAAAGGTTATAAAAACGGTTAAATGTTTGCTTAACCAAAAATAGATTGACTTAGGCTTTCAACACGTAGTATTTGGTTTTACAGAATCTATTGAAGGAGTACATTTTTGAATACACTCAATTTTTAATTTGAATGGCGCATATCGAAAAACAGGATTATTTACAAATATTCTTCCTCAACAAAATCACCAGAAATTTGATATAAACAATTTATGTATAAAATAAATGAAATATGTATGTTTCACAATATAAAACGCGCGGAAATGTTTTACTAGTCTGATAAATGAACATCAGTAGTTTATGGAATCAATATTTATACTCGAAATTAATATAAATTCTGCACGCTTTTCTTTAAAATGCTCACTTTTAAAATGCTCACTTTTTGTCTCGGTGAGGTTTGAAAACTGTGTGTTGAAATATGATACATATACATATGTATTTTTTAAGCAATGTTGTTCCTAAGACTTCTTATGCATGGGAGTGCAGAACAAACACACTGCAGTAAAAAGCGAATCATTGTGTCACTACTGTTTTAAATTATAGATATAATTTCATTATCATTATAAGCATTATTAGTTATTTTGATAATGCACTATTTTTATTATGTTATGTGCATAAAATGATCACTGTAAGGCTGATATATTTCAGTATTTCATTGAAAAACATAGAATCATTAGTTTTTAAAAGACTATTTCTGAAGGCATGGGACATATTTTGGGCGTTAAGAAATAATTTCTCTTTTTTAGCAAATAGAATGGTAAAGATGAAACAACTCTTAGATCTACTGTTATAAATAAGCCTATACATTTGTACATATATAGCCTTATTTTTCTGTGCCGATGACTGGACATTTTTAAAGACATCATTCCATCTTAAAGAAAACATCATATTTTATATCAAACGTGACAAATATACAATAGATAGTTTCGTGAAAACATTAATGACATCACAACCATGCATTAATCCATATTCTTGGTATGAAAGGTACGATTGTAGCACGAAACAGAATAAAGTCACTCGCTCAATTACACAGAATCAATTACAAGATGAGTAATTTTCCGCTTTTAAGACTAGGCAAATGTTGGTCTAAATAGCGAATTGGTTTTAATAGCGAACCTTTTTTGTTCTTATATTAAGTCTTTAGTTCTTACGAATCACAAAGTTTTGCATGATTTCAAAATAAATGAAGTAGTCTTATTAGCGGAACTTTACAGACGAACTTTAAACGAATACAAAGACAGGTATACTCTACCGCATCTAGAGCCATTCCATGTGAATCCAGATACACAGTCACATATTGTTCCGTTGCATTCAGCATTGTTGTCAGTACATGTGTCAAGGAAACTTGTACATACCTCTGTTACAAGAGTTCCATCTAATCATAACAATATATATCAGCATTACTCATTGTTCAACCACTAGATTGGAGTTCAGTAGAACACTTTTATCGCCCTCTTACACTTTGTCAGACTAACCAAAAAGTTCACAAGACAACAAGCTTAACTATTCAAGAAATATCTTTCCAAAGCAACTGTTATTATACCAAGAGGGCAAATATGGCCCTCTATCGCACACCTGGCTACCATTACCTATAAAACAAGGTCATCAATAGCAGAAAGGGTCAATTTTGACCTTGGGGCATGATTTGTACACTCTTGAAGGATGTCAACTAGACAATGATACATGCCAAATATCTAAGCTCTAGGCCGTGTGGTTTCAGAAATAAAGATTTTTTAAGATTGCCTTTATAAGCCTAGGTCAATTTTGAGCCAGGGGTCATAATTTGAAAAAAAACACTTAGTAAAGATGCACTTGGCAAAGCCACATGCTCATTATCTGAGTTCTTGACCTTATGGTTTCTGAGAGGAAGCTTTTTAAAAAAAAATTCTTAAATAAGCCCACATAATAACAAGAGGGTCAAGATGGCCCTATATCGCACACCTGGCTACAATTGGCTATAACACAAGGTCATAAATAGCAGAAAGAGTCAATTTTGACCTGGGGGACATGGTTTGAACATTCTTTGAAGATTTCAACTAGTAAAACTAGGTAATGGTATATGCCAAATATCTAAGCTCTAGGCTTTGTGGTTTCAGAAATAAAGCTATTTAAAGTTTTCCAATATAAGCCTATGTAAAATCAAGAGACCCCCGGGCGGGGTCAATTTTGAGCCGGGAGTCATAATTTGAACACTGGCAATGCTACATGCTAAATATCTAAGCTCTAGGCCATGTTGTTTCAGAGAAGAATATTTTTTAGGTTTTTCCTACATAAGCATATATAAAACAAGTGACCCCTGGGCGGGATCAATTTTGACCCTTGGTTCATAATGTTTACAATCTTGGAGGAGGTCC
This sequence comes from Saxidomus gigantea, assembly GCA_032359765.1. Taxonomy (NCBI): domain Eukaryota; kingdom Metazoa; phylum Mollusca; class Bivalvia; order Venerida; family Veneridae; genus Saxidomus; species Saxidomus gigantea. The sequence goes on from JAUMHA010412311.1 coordinate 21,461, forward strand.
ACTAGGTGATCCCACAAACGTTTTTCCTACATAAGCCTTTGTAAAAACATACTTTGAACAAACTTGATAGAGGTTCACTAGGTAATGCCACATGTTAAATATCTTGCTCTAGGCCTTGTAGTTTCAGAGAAGAAAATGTTTAAAGTTTTTCCTATTAAAGCTTTTGTAAAAACAAGTGACCTCCGTGCGGGGTCAATTTTGACCCGGAGGTCATTATTTAAAGAATATTGGTAGATGTTCACTAGGTTATGCCACATGCTAAATATCTAAGCTCTAGGCTTTGTGTTTTCAGAGAAGACGAATTTTAAAGTTATTCCTACATAAGCTTATGTAAAAACAAGTGATACCGTGGCGGGGATCAATTGTTTACCCGAGGATTATAATTTATTAAACTTGATAGAGGTTTACTATGTTATGCAATATGCTAAATATAAATTGTGCCAAGTGAGCAAATAAAAGACAAAAGCAATTGAACTTTTCGTTTTTGTTTTTTTTTTAGTTTAGCATTAATAAAGAACACCAAAACTTTGTATACTTTGTTGTAAATTAAAAGCTGCCAATCAAATATGACCTTGACCTACACAATTTGGGTGCATCACCAACACAATTTGTCATAAGCAATATAATTTTAAAGTTGGATGAAGAATTCTTAAGAAATGGCAAAGTTATAGTTAACGTTAAGTTTTCCTGACAAAATTAAATTACGAAAAGGGACATAACTCTTTCAAATATGACCTTGACATACAAAATTGGCGGCAACACGACACTTCTATCTTAAACAAAACAATTTGAATTTTTTGACCTGGGGACTAAATGTTCCCTATGCCTAAGTGAGCATACCACATTTCAAACACTGCAGACACTTAACTGTGAAATGTGCCGGTAACAACTCTAAATATGCGCTATTGGAAAGTAGTGCAAGAATGACCAGATCAATCTTCTGTTTGAATGTTGCATACGATAAAAACATATTGCAAATAAAAACAGTACAAATGACTTCAAACGATTGCAGAAAGGTCCATAGCTTACGGGCTCAATTTACCATTTTTTTT
>JAUMHA010412334.1:0-10708 GCA_032359765.1 Saxidomus gigantea
GTCTACTAGACAATGCTACATGCCAAATATCTAAGCTCTAGGCCTTGTGGTTTCAGAGAAGAAGATTTTTAAAAGTTTTCCTATATAAAGCGTATGCAAAACTAAGTGACCACCCGCGCGGAGTCAATTTGACCCGGGGTTATTACTTGAACAATCATGGTCGAGGTCTACTAGACAATGCTACATGCCAAATATCTAAGCTCTATGCTTTGTGGTTTCAGAGCAGAATATTTTCCTATTTGTTGCCATAGCAACCAGAGTTCTGCATGGAATGGAATTCTTTGAACAACTTTGGTAGAGCTTCATGCAAGTAACATCCCTGCGTAGTTTAATCATCGTTGGCCTAGTGGTTGCAGAGGAGATGTCATTTGAATCAAAATGTTGACGGACGACGGACAATCATCGATTAGAAAAGCTCACCCTGGCGAATTCCACAAACACATTTGAAAGACATGAGGGACAACATTGCCCTATATCGATCACCCGAGACCTACTTATGACCCAATGTGACCTAAATGCAACCCTAAACTATAGCTAAATCTCAAACATTCCATTTGACATTGAGAAGACAAATGATCAGTTCAATTTCCATCAGGACTGGCTATAAAAATGTGACTTCTTGGGTATGAACAAAGATTTCCTTAAAACTAACCGGGTGACCTAGTTTTTAATCCCAGGCGATCCACACAAGCATTCTCAACACATTTCATTTCGACTGGGTATTAAATACTATTATAGCGCATCTACACTGTTAACAAGATTTTAATATGATCTGTTCTAGTGACGTAGTGTTTGGCCCTAAGTAGCCCAGTTTCAAACTTGACCACAAAATAATTTGGATAGTCTAATCAATTTTCATGAATATTGGATATGTAATCTGACGGCTAGAATGTTAACAAGGTTTTCGTTTGATTTGAATGTGTGACCTAGGTTTTGACCCCAGATGACCATGAGCCGAACCTGACCTAGATTTATTTCACCAAGGCATGAGGTTCCACTGAAAACTGCAACCACTATTGCATAAACAATGGTTTTCTATTATTTGACATCGTGACCAAGTTTTACACCCCACTTGACCCATGTTCAAACCCGACCTAGACTTTATCGAGGCAATCACTCAGACCACATTAAATTAATTTTCAGTGAAAAATGCATACACAATGCTTTTCTATGACTTGACCAATTGACCTAGGTTTTTGTCCTCAGATGACCAATATTCAAACTTGTCCGAGATTTCATCAAAAAAATCATTCTGATCGAGTTTCATGAAGATCGTATAAACAATAAAACCGCTATTGCATAAACAATGTTTATTTATGATTTGACCTCGTGACTTTTTTTACCCCAGATGACCCATATTCGAATTCGACCTAGATTTATTAAGGTCGTCATTCTCACCAAATTTCATGAAGTTCCAGTGAAAAATGCAGACTCCATTGCATACACAAGGTTTTTCTATGATTTGGCCGGGTGACCTAGTTTTTTTTACCTCAAATGATCAGTATATTAAAACTTGAATCAGTTTTTATCAAGATAATCATTCTTAACAAATTTCATGAATGTCCAATGAAAAATGCAACTTCTATCGCATACACAATGTTTTTCCTATGATTTGACCTCGTGACCAAGTTTTAAACCCAAGATAACCACTATTCGAACTCTACCTTGAATTTATAAAGACACGTTTCATGAAGATCAAGTAAAAAATGCAACCTCTGTTGCATACACAAGATTAAGTGTAGACAGACAGACGACAGACAGACAGACAGACAGACGACGCACACCGGGCGATAACAATAGCTCATCATCAACACTTTGTGCTCAGGTGGCACAATTAAAAATCAAGGACACTTGCGAGATGCTTTCTTGGCAGTGATTGATTTAATATTATGTACCTTAACTTGAAAAATGATCATTGATATGTTAAAACATATGCCCTCTTGCAATAAAATATGGGCTTATATTAGCTCATCTTTCATGTTTCATGTTGAACTTGAACAGTCTCTAAAATGGCGACAAGCTTTTTAGACATGTAGCATATTGTTCTGTCAGATCTGCCTCTTAAACTCTGTAAATGATTTTTTAAAGATATAAATTCATAGTTTATTTGATTAAAATTGCTACAATTCAGATGTTCTCAGTAGGTGTAACTTCATTTAGTTGAATAAAAATCTTAAGAGAAAATTTCCGTTTACGATAAGTGTGCCCTTGGGTTGAACTGATTATCAATTTAGCTGAATGTCCTTTTTTTAGAAGAAGCGCGGACCATATTTCCTGTTTTCAGGTCCCTGTTAACCTGACCTTTGCAAATGTGACCCAAAATTATAATTTGAACAACGATACTTCGTACTGATGAGTTTTGTAAAGTTTTATGAAAATCCTGCAAGGGTCATTGGATAAGACGCGCGGTAAAGATTTGACTGAATAGCTGCATGAAATCTAAGTACGCCAAACGTCTTCAAAGTCCCATAACTCAAACAAACATCTATGAAGCTGAAAAAAGGCAGACTGACTGACTGACTGACTGACTGACACTGCTTGGAAGACAGACAAACAGATAAACAAGGAAAGACATGAAAAAATATAATATCAAATTAACCAGACAAATAATCAAATACAGAACTATGTAACGATGTAAAATATACGATAAAAAGACAATGCAAATTATGTAATATTGCGGCGCTACTCTATTCGGAGGAAATCGCTGCTGACGTCAAATTAAAGTAATGAAAATTTCAAGAGTTGCCACTTCGATTTAGAAACAAGCAAAGCACAGTCAGTCATACGTAGCCTGCATTTTGTTTAAATTTATACAATATATATGTTGTTATAGTTCTTAACTCAATGAAAAATCATTTAAACGGAACACGTTTGTCTTCTTGCATAAAGACTTTAAGCGTTAACATTTCTAGCTTAAATAGTGATGACGATGATGATTTAAAAAAAATATATTTATCAGATTTGTTTAGTGTTTAAAATATTCTCAACATGCTTACAAATGTTAGAACTGATAATATGTCAAACTATTAGCATTTCCACTTGGCGCTGGATATTTGTTATGAAATTTTGTAGATTACTTAATATTGAGACAAATAGCTTAGTTTATTTTAAAATCAAGACAACACGAATTGTTTAATCTATATGTCTCGACTATATGTCTACGTCAGAAAATGTATAACGAAAAGCATACAAAACAAAAAGAGGTTACATTTACTACTAAGGTCGCGAACGTCCTCTCGATGAAAAACAACGTAAGGTTTATAGTATAGATATGGCTCAGACAGACTGATCAATACGATGGGTTTCATTAACATAATATGTATTTATTTGTCGGTAAAGTGAATATAAAGCTCATCTGTATTTTAGCACGTTTTTCCAGGGACGACGTGGCTTAATTAAATGACGTAACAACATGACGTATGTTAACAAGCGCGTCCAATCGTATCTCGCGTGTAAAGGTTACAATTATGTACTACTACGCGTTAAATAAGGTTCGGGATTGTTTTCAAAGAAAATAAGTGTTAGAATCGAAATAATAAATTGTTCCCTGTATTTTTTTCGTTGAATGAAATAAATACAGTCAGTCATTTGGATGCGAAAAATTAAATCACTCGTGCTACGCACTCGTGATTTAATAACTACGCATCTAAATTCCTGACTATATATATATATATATTATTCAACGACAAAATACAGTGAGACATTTAATATTTCGTAAATATATGGCATGTTAACAAAACACATTACAAAACGCACTACAGGTCCTTTCTACTTCCTTCACAAAAACAACATCAAAGACCAATTCGTGCATTTGGCGAGGCCGTTTACTCAAGAGACATCGGCAGAGGCGTACAAACTACAGGCGGCATTTATACATTTGTATATGACATTGTACTGCGATAAGAAATTCATCACTGAAAACACACCACATTGCCTCTGAGAATATATATATTTACTAATCGTATCTATTTTCATAATAAAATAACTGCATCTCTCGGTCGAATCTGTAGATGCTTTACTGCAGCGGTATCACGTGACACTGGTACGTGAATAAAACATTAAATATTTAACAGTCTAGAGAAAGCATCAAATCGATCATTTTGAATGCAATAAAACAATTGACTATATTCCACTTGGTTTTGAAACTTACCATAAATTTTCGTTGAGATTCATCCAACAATTATTGCAGTATTTTCAAAACCCCATACACATACAGTATAAACATTTCGAAATTGCCGCCGATGGGCTGCCATATATAATATAAAAATAATTGACCAAACGTTCATGAACGGTTATCAAGAAATAGCACGGACAAATTTATGAATAAAATGCGAAGTGTAACCGCCAGTTGGTCATTTTGAAATCCTAACTAAACTGTTTCAAAACAAGCGAATCATCACTAGGTACTGAGACATCCCATAAAGTTTCGATGAAATTTGACAAGTGGTTATTGAGAAAAAGCGGACAAGATTGAAGGCGCACTCACGTACTGCATTCAAGCAAGGACAGGTTGATCCAGTATACCCCTCTTAATCTTCGTTTACGGGGATATAAGGTTATTCCACCTTCGAAGACGGGAGCATATTACTTTGCAGCTGTCGGTTGTTCGGTCAGTTGTTTGGTTGGCCTTTGGTTTCCGCTCAATAACATGAGAAGGCTTTGACCTTCAGGTCTAAAACTTGACAGGGTCGTTTGGTTATTATAGGTAGCATATGAATCCTTTAAATTATGAGGTCATCGGGTCAAAGGTTAAGGTCACAGTGACCCTGCATTAGAATTATTTCCGCCCAATAACTGGCGAAGGTTTTGACCCAATGGTGTCAAACTTCATTTGGACATTGGCACTGTACAGTAGATGAACCCCTATTCATATTAGGTCACTGAGTTAGAGGTCATCTTTTCCGCTCAAACATTTGAGATAGTTTTGGCCTAGAGGTGTCACATTTGGTAGGGATATTGGTTATTGGGAGTAAAATAACACTACTTGCTGTCACTGCGTCAAAAATGAAGGTCAAAGTGACCTTCTATTTAAAATATTTTCACTTCAATAATTTGAGAAGACTTAGACCGAGAGGTCTCAAACTTCGTTTGATGTTAATGGTTCAAAGGTCAAGGTCACATTGATCTTGTTTTAAAAAACGTAATCAAAGTGATCTTGCATTTAAATACAGCGTCTGCACAATAGCTGGACAAATTCACTAGGACTATGGTTTATGACATTGGGTATAAAAATCTGTTTCCGGTTAATTACCCAACAACTCTGTTCTGATGTCTGCAAAGTTACAAGGATCATTCTAACGAGGATGTGAAGACCCCCATTGATCTTTTATGATTTTGGGGTCAAAAGATCATCGGTATTTTATTGTGCTGAAGTTGCTTATGGTGGGTGGGTACGGATGCATATACGTGTTTTACAAATAACCTTTGTTATTAATACAGATTCCTCAACAAAATATATAAAACAGACAATAACATATCAGTTTCCACATCATTTAGATTTCAAAATCCCAAACAGCATATTACAACTCAATTGCTAATGATTTATATCGTTAGTATTTTAATTAAACTCTGACTTGCGAGGAGCGATGGTTTAGAGGTTAAGATATCCAGAAGCGGTGGTGTAGAGGTAAAGATGTCCGGAAGCGGTGGTGTTGAGGTTAAGATGCCGGGGAGCGTTTGTGTAGAGGTTAAGATGCCAGGGAGCGGTTGTGTAGAGGTTAAGGTGTCTGCCGCTCACAACCGTACCTCCTCATATGACACCAGTACTGGTTTTTCAAGGAAGCGGACTCGAAAGTGACTCGTCGATAAGCTACAAACTAAACTAAACCCTGACTTGATGGTCTACCTTAATTATATCAGGTGTTTCAACGATAATTGATTTGGAATGTATTTTGGCACTATTTCCCTGAATTGAGCCAACACCACTTTCCAGTTCTTCAATTTTGATCCAGTAGGGTTTAAGAAAACTCGAAAATTGCTTCATCCGGACATACATGTACGATTATCGATATTACTGTCTCTGATTTGTATCATATTAATTTTTTGAGAAATTTTTGTTTCCCGGGAAACTGCAACGAGGAGCTTAAATACAGTCTGGTGATGTTGTGGTAAAGTAAAGACAACAAGGACACGTAGACAAACTATGCTGACTGTTTATTACATCTGATTACTTACAAACATAATTTAACATTTGATCAATCATAGCATTAACGATGTTTTTAGCAGGATGCCTCCAACTATTGTGTTGTGCTTGTGTTATATCTCTGTTATTCAGTAATACAACTCTGTCATGCAAACCATCAAATACCTCATATAATATCTGACTATATACATAGCCGTAATAGTCACTGAGCCTCAAACCTTAACTATCAGTGCTGTTAAATGTATGCGGGGCTTTTATCATAACTATAGCATGCCGTGATTGTGTGAGAAAGGTTTCTATACTTGTTCGAATTATTTTCATCCTTTGCTGGAATACGCTGTAATGGAAACCTACAATATGCATATATAAGTGAACAACTACTATTGCACGTGTATCACGTGGAATATTGTCTATACGTCGGGAGACTGAATACAGAGTGTAACGTACATCATCCCAATCCTTTCCAGTGAAAAAAGGTTGACTGTGAGGGTACCATCCAGCATAGAAATTGTTTTTCTCATTGTAACACTCGGCTTCCTTGCGCCATTTTTCTTTCTTCCATTTTTCAGTTGTAAGCTTGCATTTGAAACGTCTAATAATAGCTGAATACCAGTCTCGCAACGTTGAATCGCCGAACAAATATACACGTCTGTTCTTCAGACATGACATGTAGGAACGTTTCTCACAACCTGTAGCATTGAACAACAGAAGAAGTGTCTTAATATCACTTGCAATATTACAAAATCTTAGTAAAAGCTGTTTTTTGTTCCTTACTAATTAGTTACTGGTTAATTGTAGCCTAATAACAAACTGATATGTGCTGTTTTATAATAAATAACAATTGCAAGCTTAGAGTTCTGTACAAAACATTATTAATAAGAAGTATACACTTACCCGATTTAGAAACGCAAACATGTCCCCTGTTGAACATTTTTATTTAGTTTAAACTATATTTTATTCAAAAGACACACATTAAATACAACAGACAATAATTAACAATGGTCGTGAGAGGATTAGAGAACAAGTGTTTTTAACACTTGTTTTAACTCTTTTCCTAACATTTTTATTTGAATGACGATATTGTTTTTATTTCTATTTAAGTCATTTTGCGATGAATTATTGAAACTTTTACAAGAATTCATTATATTGTTTTTGTTGTGTATGAAATTTGAATAAATTTGAAACACGATAACACTGTTAAAATAATATTTGCCACTTTTGCTTTTCTAAACCGGTTGAGTGTAGATATGTGTATTGCTCTCTACCAATTCAATATTTTCCATCTGACACAGTATTTTCTAGAACAATAGGCTCTTTGTACATAAAGTGTTCTTGTGTCTCATGCATACCGGTACGGACACACTGCATTCCACAGAGAGCAGTTAATTATCAATTAAATTTACCACATTTATCTTAAAATTTTATGTGTTACGAAGTGGAACTTTATTTTTTGCCGTGTTCTGTGAGAGTATAGAATAAAATTGGACTGAATGAAAATGTAAACGCACCAAAAACATCAGACAGGGAAATTCCTTATAACACAGACACTAACCGACACTACAAACTACCTGTTAAGGAAAAGAAAATCACTTAATTTTGAAGACAATATCTGTAACAACTGGCTTGAACAATGTGAGTAAACTGGTATTATTTGTGTCGGATGCTCATATCCTGTCTGTTTACACACAATGATTACTCACTCACGCCACGTTAAATTAAGAATCACACTGTCTAACTGACAGGTAGATTTGACATCAGGATCTCGCTGCCTCGGTAGTGAATGTTGCCAGTTTAAATTGAAAATTGGATTGCTATATTTTTAGCCCATCAATCACAGACTCGAACCCAATTGCAAACAGGAGACTCAGTGCAAATAACCAGAAAAAGGAAGTAAAGGTGAAAATATTGCCATTACCTGCCTGCGGCCTAAAATAAAAGAGAGGAAGACCAAAAGATGAAGAATATACTTTGATGGTCAAATTAGTAAAGCTTTAGAAAATTACCGAGGCAATGTCGTAATATCCAGGTCCCATTATAAAAGAAACCAGTAGGCTGCCTTGAATGCCAAAGGAGGGAAACACTGTACTCCGAACATGGTATGGTTGGCTTGGCAATAAGTTTATTTCCACGGTGGCTTTTTACATTTACCTTTTGTTTTAATGTACGCTGTCCCCTGAAATCATCAAAGACTTATTAATCTCAGTGTAAATGAATTGTCAAAAGATATTTGTATTTTTATATATTAATGCTGCTCCCTCTTCGAACTGTCCGAAATAAACATTATCTCGAACAAATCATCAAATAAAAATTGGTCAAGTATAAATTCCTGTAAAGTGTTTCTGTATTTTCAAATGATACGCTACCAAATTATAAGCGTTGCAAACGCTTTTGAAAACCCAATATAACCATATAGTGTAGCAGTGCCGTAAAACCAAGCCCACCAAAGTTTTTGATAGATGTTCTCATATTTGCTTTGTTGATATTCGCTTTTGTTGTTGATTCAAGCATTTTTACATGCTTAAATACATCATTTTCATTTTCGAAAAAAATGATTTTTCAACAAACTGCGGAAGCAGCTTTTAAAGCTGCTTGTTCAATTTCCGGTGAAAAAATAATAATTTCTCAAAAATGATACACTTAAACATAAAATATAAAAGTAATGACTAGAATCAGCAACATAAGTAAACATCTAGGTAGCAATTTTAAAAAACCATTGAAATATTTCAAATGTACACATATACTTTACAGGCATTTTTACTAGAACATTTTTATTTGACTATTCGTTTCAAATCATGTTATTTTCAGTGAGTTTGAAGACTTTTATTGTTTCATCAAAATCTGAGAGCGAGCAGCTTTAAAGGAAAACATAGTTAAGTGTTTTATTTACTTAATCGAAATTGGATGTTAAATAGAATTGCCACAAACTGTGACCTTTTGCAGCTCCATACAAAGGATCATGTTAGACAAGCCTCCGAATAAAAAGCACTTTTTTTTCAAATATCATATCTGTTGTTCGCAAAATGTTATTTTTTGTAAACTGCTCGCTCCCATGTTTCTGACAAGTTTGTGAAAAAGAAGGTTCTTAGAACTCTGTGAAATATACATATTTAGTTTATACTAATTTATTTTAGCTCGATTGTGAAGAAAGCTTGTAGCTTATCGAGTCACTCTCGAGTCCGCTTCCTGGAAGAACCAGTACTGGTGCCATATGAGGAAATACGGTCGTGACCCCAGAGGGGCTCGAACCCGCGACCTCCGGGATGAGCGGCCGACACATTAACCTCTACACCACGCAGGAAAACGAGTGAATGTTTTTGTATTTCATTAGATTGACCTCGGTGATCTTTGTGTCCTACTTTCGCTTAATTGCATGTTGTAAACAGTTAGAGATATACGTTGCACATCATTGGAAGTAAAGTTCCTTCAACTATAATTCAAAATAGGCATGCATATTCATGTACAACCTATTTACAGCCTCTTCCTGGGAGATTTCTAGAAAATTTCAAAGATATTTGAACTGAAAAACCTACTTTTGTTTTTGAAAAGGCAAAATATAATTTATCATTTTTGTGTTAAACTTAAATTTTCAACACAAAATGGTCACATTCGATGCAGTATGTCATATTTGTCCTTCTGAGAAGACGCCCGTTACAATTCCAGATTGAAAAGAAAATTCGATTTGGTCTTAGTAATGGACCTTTAAAATAATTAATTCACATACCTGAATGCATTTGAACACTTTTTAGAGGCGGTTTAAACCTTTCAGAGTTTATACCTTTCAGACGGTACCATACAAGTAACAAGGAAAATACAGCGGGCCTAGAAACAAAGATTTCATGTAAATATTTTGAAATGGGAGATGCAAATTAACTTTACAGACTTTATAACAGAGACTTCTAGGTTCGTGTAAAGGAAATTCTTGACTATCTTGTTTGTGCATTTACAATTTACTGCTTCTCATTTTCAGTGTATCATTTATGACTTAAAAGAAACAAAAGCATATTTATGAAAAAGCTTTCTATAATCTTTACGCTCTTTCCGTTTTTTCCCCTTTTTCTTTAGCATTAAAGCTGCTCGCTCTCAGATTTTGGTAAAAAGATAAAGTTCTTCAAACTGTATGAAAATAACTTATTTTAAGACATATAGTCATATAAAAGGTTCCAGTATAAATTCCTGTAAAGTATATCTGTAGATTTGAAAAATTCGCTACCAAATAATAAGGCGTTGCAAACGCTTTTTAAATTCCAATATAAACATGTAGTGAAGCGGTGCCGTAAAACAAGCATTTTCAATCGAGTTTTGCAAATTCCTACCTAAATTTTTACTTCTTTTGTTGATTCTAGCCTTTAGTTTCATAATCATGTATGTCATTCTTGAATTTTTTTTCAACGGCAACTGAGAGCGAGCAGCTTTAATTGAAGCAGCAATATTATAATATGTTCTATGTCATGATTCTGAGAATATACAATACTATTCCTGCCTCTATCCCCACAAAATCGTTTGCAGTCAAAATGTTTGTAAACAAACCAACGCACATTTTCACGACTACTGACAAGTTTCGTTATT
>JAUMHA010412345.1:0-10708 GCA_032359765.1 Saxidomus gigantea
TTAACAATGCACATACTGGAGTAGACTTTGCATTTTTACCATCTCAAACTTCTGATAACACTATTGTCTTTCTGTCTTGGAAACCTATTAGAAAATAAACTCGCTCTCAGTTGCCGTGGAAAAAATATTTTTTTCAAAAATGACATACTTCCATTTAAAAGTATAAAATTAATAAAATTATGAAAAGCCCTAGGACGAACCTTTTTGGAAGGCCAGCACTTGTATATTATCTAATGAAAAGGCCGGTGGACATGAGACTGCAGGATATCAAAGGATGGTGGCTATTTTTTTAAGTTCACCTAAGCACGAAGTTCTCAAGGTGAGCTATTGTGATTTACGGTTGACCGGCGTTCGTGTGTCTTCAAACGTCTTATGTTCCCAAAAGGGCCTACTAGGCCAATTTTGATCGATTTTCACAGGAGTTGTCCTTAGATGGTCCTCCATTTTTCTTTTGATAGAGATATCTCTCATGTTTTGAAAGATATCTCCAAATACTCAAGAAATATTTCTCAATGTAATAGAGAGATATCTCTCCCGTACAGATACCTCTCCTATATCAAAGATATCTCTGAAAAAGAGATATATGTTCAAAAAAGAGAGATATCTCTTAAACTTAGAGAGATATATCTGTAACTTTTTGAGATATCACTCAAAATTGGAAAGATACATGGTGTTAAACAGATATCTCTGTAAGTAGAAAAGATATCTCTTTGAGTCCAGGAGATGTGTATATGTGATTCATAGATATTTCTCAGCGCGAAAGAGATATCTCTATTAAAACGAAAGGTATCTCTTTGAAATTAGAGATATCTCTTTTTGGAATAAAGGACTAAAAGTAAAATTGCTTCCGATACACATCTACCAAGATTGTTCAGTCATGACCGCCACGTGGGATAATTGATTTTACGTAGGTTTATATTGGGAAAATTTCAAAAATAGTTTTGTCTAAAACCAAAAGACCCAGCGCTCAGATATTTGGGATGTATCATTGTTTAAGGAAACCTCTACCAAGTTTGTTCAAATCATGACCCCGGGTCAAGGGGTCATAGGGTTTTATATAGAATTATATAGAAATTCTTGTCTCAAATAAAAAGGTCTAGAGCTTAAATATTTGGCACATAACATTGCCTATGGTACTCCACCAAGATTGTTCAAATCATGACCTTCTAGGTCAGAATCGATACCGCCCGGGCTAATTTGATTTTACATTGAGATATTATATCTAAAAATCTGAAAACAAAGCCCAGAGCTTAGATATTTACTTGTAGCATTGCCAAGTGGTCATGCATCAGGATTGTTCAAACCATACCCCTTAGGCTTAAGTTGGCCCAGACCCGGAGTCACTTGACATACTGACCTACTTTTTTGTTTCTAAGCTACATCAGTAAACTATATGGATAGTTGACTGACCTTGATCTTGACCTACTTTCTGCTTTTGAATCTATATCAATGAAATTGGATCATATATACAGTTTTGCATGTAGGTTTCAACTTCGAAATTGGCTTACCTGAGCTACTGAACTAATATCTTGTTTTTAAAGCTACGGCAATGAAATTTGAACCATATGAAGAGTTTGAATGCAGATTTCAGCTTTGACATTGGCTGCCATGCTCTTGGCCTTTGACCTTGTTTTCTTTTCAAGCAAGAGAGGTGAAATTTGGACTACATGTATTTGTGCAGTTTTGCAAACCTATTTCCAAAATTCCCATGACTGACCTAGATTATGATCTTTTAGGGTGTTTTCTTGTTTTAGAGTGAAATGATACTCAAGTAAGCGATATAGGGCCTTAATGACCCTCTTGTGATTCTATATAGAGATATACGCTTTACAAAATGTTGTTATTCCACATTAAAACTGCTCGCTCTCGGTTACCGTTGAACAAAAATTTGAATGGACATATATGTACTTATACATAAATATCAAACTAAATATATACATGAATCCTGAAGCTTTTAACAAAAATGAATACAGAAAAAAAGTTAAAAGTAAGTTACCTGTTTGAGACACCTATTACAGAAAGGCATTAAATGCTTCAATAAACACGTAGTAAATCTATAGTTAAGTAGAATGGATATGGCACTGGCTCAAGAATTTTAATAAAGGTTAGTAAGTTACATGCAAAATAGGACTACAATTTGTTTGATTTCTTAAAACTTTAGTTTGCGATACGATTGGTCAAATATATACATTCATTTCAAATGCAAATATGCATCAAATAGTCTCTCATTTATAAGAAAAAACGTATTTTAAGTACGCACAATTCACGATGCACGATTCATTAAACAATTAGCATACAAAAACTACTTTAGATGTGGACTGCTATCTATCTATACAACATATTGTAGGCTCGATGGCTCATTGGTTAGGACATTCACCTCGGAAAAGGAAAGTCCCGGGTTTAAATCCCAACCGGAGCACGAGGTGCGTCTTTTGACAAAGACACTGATGTCACACATGCCTCAGTCCGCCCAGCAGCTGCAAATAGATAGCAGCAACAAAAACGTCGCTGTCTCTCTTGCTAGCGTGATAATATCTTGAAAAAGGGTTAAAGAGTGATTCAATAAGCTGCAAAAGCTACGCACTCATGATTTAATTACTACGCATCAGATTTTCTGACTGTATCGCCCCGCCTCGGCGGAGGGGATATGGTAATGAGTTCCGTCCGTGCGTGCGTGCGTCCGTCCGGGCGTCCGTCCGTCCTTCCGTCTGTCCGTCCGTCAGTCCGTCCGTCACTTATTTTTCTGGAGCATAACTACGTTTACTGACTTTACCCACAGACGGAGGACATTGAGAGAAAGTGCAGTTTACAAGGACCTCAACTCAAACTTGTCCTATTTTTTAATTATCTCCCTTTATTGATTTTTCTTCTCCGGGCCATAACTCCTTCAGTACACAACCGAATTGATTCAAATTGCATACACTTACAGAAGATATTAAAATGTAGTGCAGTGTCGTAGAACCATAACCGCACCTTACTCTATTTTTGAGTTATCTCCCCTTATTGATTTTTCATATAACACTTTTGCCCGGAACATAACTCCAAAAGTATTCAAGGGAATGTGTTTAAACTTTACACATAGACATAGGACATTGGGAGGTTGTGCAGTGTACAAGGACCTTAATCTTACCTTTTCCTACTTTTTAATTATCTCCCTTTATTACTTGTTCTTGTCAGGGCCATAACTCCTTCAGTACTGAACTGAAATGATTCAAATCGCCTACATTCGTAGAGGACATTAAGATGCAGAGCAGTGTCTAAGAACCATAACTTTTGCGTTATCTCCCTTTATTGATTCTTTGCATAAAACGTTTGTGCGAAGCATACACTTTTAGATTTTTAGAGTAGAAGTGCTACATTAGCACAGAAAAAGTACAGATTAATAACCCTCAACACGTCATAATTACTAATATTCTATTAATTAGAACCTATACCATATCAATACCTCTCACCTCAAGTTTCTTGGTCATAGAAGGAGCACTCGGCGTGGGGATGACCATGTCTCTTGTACACGGAACCATTTATTTCTTAAATTGTTAAGCTAAAAATATCACACATTTTTAAACCATTGTGGAGTGATTGTACTTTTGGCTCTTTAGTTTACTACTATAATGAGGAAGGCATGTACATCATTCTATATTTAAGTGTTGAAGTTTAATTTTAAAGAAATCTTAGTTTCGAAAGTAAATGCTACGTTACTCTCAGTTGCAACGGGTATCCGAGAGTTGCAGCAGTGGAACTCAAGGGAGCGGTGAATGGCCATATTGGTTATTGCATGTGTATCTATTAGTGTACTGAAATATAATTTCCGTATCAAGAAAAAGTTACGAACATAAACATAGCTCTTGTGGGAAATTAACAGTTTATGGAGACTGGGTGATGAAAAACATTACTTGGATACAATTAACCAATTTCACATTAACATATTAAAAGTCTTAATTCCTCAGGTTAGCAAACACATCTGCCACCTTAGATGGCATACAGTATATAACAAATTGAACAAGTATATTTCAAAAACTGAGCTTTTTAAAATTAATCCGCCGTTAAACAGGTTGCACAGCAGAAACGGTCAAGATACTTTAGAAACAATCAAACGAATACATGGCAAAACGTTTGAATATTGTTCTGTATTTGAAAAAACGTATGTTTCCTTCATTTAAGCTTCCTCCACTTGGATACCCGAGAAGAAAACGCAAAGTGTTGGTTATAGCAAACAAAACAAAGATTATGACGATTTGTGCAGCTGAAAAATAAACTATAATAAATTTGCTGCTTCTAAGTGTTAAATAGATCCTATGAACATGACAAAACAAATCAACATAATGGTCTAACAGAATAAATAGTGAAAAGAGGAATCGCTACATTACGATATGACTTCAAAAAGAAAAACAAATTGAATGTAGAAACACCTCCTACCGATAGATCGTTTATGATACCAGTAATGGGCAACTTTCGTAGTAATTATTTACAACCTAATAAGGTCAAAAGCACTGCCTTCGGTGAAGGACTAAACACAAAACTAGCCACAACAGCTGAAAGTGGTCAGAAAATAGCTGAACTTCAGCCGAAAAGTTGTACTAACCTGGAATTCAAACATGATCTTTGCACAGACATGCATCATGAATCAGAAAGTCAAGAAACTCTAGAAACAGGCGTGGCTCCAAACCCAAAGTGCCATGACGAAGTATGTGACAGTGTAACAACAATAGATAAACATGATGAGATTGTGTCTGACATCACCATTACAGAGAGTATACAGGCTAGCACATTAGAGTATGAAGCACCCCGATTGTCAAACAGACTTCAAAAGCCACTTAAACCTAGAGATAAAGACGGAAAGGGTGTAATTGAAGAAACAGCAAGCATGCAGGCTTCCGACCTGAAATCTTTTAATCTTTGTGAATCTTTGCTAGGAGACAACAAAGTACAAAATGACCAATCAAGCTTGCTAGAGAGCGTAGCACACCAAGAGCAACACAGCAAATCGTATAGAGTAAAACAAGACGGAAAATGGCAAAGAAGCACAAAGGATATGGAGTACGATGACAGACAGTTGGAACTTCCACAAACGTTCGATCCTGCTGAAATGGAGCTACAGCAGTCTAACCTTACCTTTGGATCTTCATGGAGAGATCGCAAGACACAGCTTCACTCATGTTCACATGTGGAACTACCAGTGAATACAAGGGCAGAAGGTTTGAGAAGCGCTTCATACGGAAAACCCATGAAAGCGATCTCAACCTCCAACAGTAGTCGACAATGGACAACTCATCGGGAACCAACACGCTCTGATCATAGTGACTTGCGTTCGAAGCAAGACGGAGATGTATTTAATTATCTGGATGAAAGTTTTAATTCCGATTCTTCAGATGATGACATTATTCAAGAAGTAATGCTTCCGGCAAAAGAATCAAAGTTTGTATCGGCAAATTATGAAAGACAGAAACAGTTTACAGAAAAACAACAGCGTGAAAGCAAAGAAGATACTATCCAAATGGGTGAAAGAAAGACGATAAAATCAAAGCTTCTTACATTACATTCATTGAATAAACTGAAAGGAATGGATTCTAAGTCAATCCTTACTGAATTGACAAAATATGAACCTGCCTTGAACGAATGTATTAAAAAGTGTAGCACAGACACTTCTCATCTGGAAACGTTTCTAACCATACTTGCGAAAGCGTACGTATGTGAGAAACTGACACATGCTTTGATTATGCTGTTCGAAACATTGAAAGAAAACAATTTTTTTGATATATTGGTTTTGTTCCTCGTTGATCTTCAAGATCGCATGTCAGAAAAGACCGATTTTGTTAAGCACGAACAGGTACTGAAAAATATTCTTCAAATAATTGTTGCACAAGTAACTAGGAACCCTTCTTCAGTGACTGCATTTTCAAGGATTCACACTGTCATAGGAAAGATCATTGTTGAGTCTGTACTTGACAAAGAAATACAAATAAACTTCAAACAGTTTTCGGATCATAAAAAAGCAACCGAAAAGGTTTTGAAGTCCTATTCAGGAAAACAGGAAACGATCCAACCACCAGAAGATTTTAGGACTATACAAGTATCACCTAGTTCAAATGAAATTAAAGGTGCTGTCCAGCCATTTCTGAGAGCTAATAAGATAGATGGCGAGTATGATGACTTGGATCACTACCTAGACGTCCAGTTTCGATTACTGAGAGAAGATTTTGTGGGACCGCTCCGGGAAGGGATTTCCGAGTACATTAAATCGAACAGCAATACAGAAAATGCAAGAAAAGCAAACACTGATATAAAAATTTACAATGCACGTGTCCGGTCTCCGATTATTACACAACATGGATTTTGTTATCAAATGCAGCTTGAAATGACGCCACGCCTTCGCCGATTAAACTGGTCCGTTAGCAAAAGACTCATATACGGGTCTTTGGTGTGCCTTACGGAAGACAATTTCTCAACGTTTACTTTAGCTACGGTTGTTGGGAGAGATGAAGACGATATTAAACTTGGATTATTTACAATATCATTAGAAGGTAGCATCAGCACGGATGACTTGCTTCACAAATCTTTTAAAATTGCAGAAACAACTGCATATTTTGAATCCTACAGACATGTCCTCGCTGGACTTCAAACAATAAAAATGGGTGATTTACCATTCGAAAAATACATTGTTTGTTGCAAAAACGAAATAAGTCCTCCAGCATACGTTACTGCACAAACTTCGTATGATTTGAGACCTTTAGTTGACCAACATGCTAAAATCTATGGACAACGGCGATTACCAGAGATTGGAGTAACAAGACAAAGACAGGATTACCATTATTCGTTTGGCATCAATACCAAGTACCAGTCTAAACTTAAAGAGTACAATTTCAGTTGCGATTCTCAAGTGGCTAAACGTGTGAATGTCTTAGATGTTACTAACTGGCCCGAAAGACAGATGTTTCACTTAGATGAGTCACAATATGCAGCCATCAAAATGGCATTAACAAAAGAATTTTCGATCATACAAGGCCCTCCAGGTACAGGAAAAACTTTTATATTGGATTGCAAATTGCACGAGCACTTTTACATAACAAACATAAATGGGAGTCGGGTGATTTAAAACACAGCGCCCAGCCGATCTTGATTGTGTGCTACACGAACCATGCACTTGATCAGTTTTTGGAAGGTGTTTACAATTTCTACGAAGGCGACATTTTAAGAGTTGGTGGAAGAAGTAACAGTAGCGTTTTGGAGAACTGCAACTTGCGAAAGTATCGACATTGTTATACTGGTAGTGAGAGCACACTTGGTAAGCTGAAACAAATCCGTAGAGAAGCAAAAGACAATCTTGAGAAATGTTCCCAAGACGTCCGACTTTGGGCAAAGTCCCTCGAGCTGTATCAGAGGGAAATAGTACATGAAGATTATCTTTTCCCCGAAATGAACAGGCGTTTCTACAACAATTTAATCACTGGCTGCAAGAATAGGGGTCATAAGACTCGAGACAAGTCTTACATCTTAAAATGGCTTGGCATTACTCATATGATTGCGAATGTAAAGAGACAAAATAGAAAACAGACTTCAGAACAGGCGTTTGTTACAGTTGAAGATGAATATACTAGCAGAAGAGGATCTGCTTTATTTTATGACGACGATATCGAGTTATCTAATTCGGAAAAGGATTTGATAAAATGCATTCGTCAAGCAGCTATAGCATTCTACGTGGAAGATGTTTTCAACCTGGAAACTCTAACCAAGACGGGATTCATGTCAGAAGAAATAAGAAAATTGAGGACAGAAAATGAATTTAGAAGAAATCTGAGGCGCACTTTACAGTCAACCCTATCGTCAAAAGATATAATGACTCAGGAGGAAGCGAACTGTATAGTGGACATATGGCGCATCGGTCCAAATGACAGATGGCGACTGTATCGTATGTGGGTTAAACAACTCTGTGATGGAATTTTCAACAAAATAGAAAGCAAAAGGGCAGATTTTGAAGCTGCATCGGAACGGTATCGCGACGCACTACTTGAGGAAGACAAAGAAATTATGCGAAATGCATCTGTCATTGGAATGACAACTTCATGCGCAGCAAAATATCAATCAGTTCTGAATGAAATAGAACCAAAAATAATTATTGTAGAAGAAGCTGCCGAAGTCCTCGAAGCACATATTGTAGCCACTCTTAGTAAGGGATGTGAACATCTCATTCTGATCGGAGACCATAAGCAGCTGAGACCTAACCCAACAGTATATAGGTTAGCTGTTCGATATAATCTGAATATATCATTATTTGAGAGAATGGTGAAAAATGGTATAAATTTTAACAGTCTGGAGCTGCAACATAGAATGAGACCAGATATCGCCGACATTATCAGGCACATCTATCCTGGACTAAAAGATCATGACATTGTTAAAACATACCCAAATGTCAAAGGAGTTTCTACTAACGTTCATCTCATACACCATGAGCACATGGAGGGAAAAGATGAAGACATTAAAAGTTATTCAAACATTCACGAAGCTGTCTTCGTTACGAATTTATGTCAATATTTGTTACAGCAAGGTTACGAAAGGAAACAAGTCACAGTTTTGACTACCTATACAGGTCAGTTGATGTGTATTCGCAACTTTATGCCACATAAAGGATTTGAAGGTGTGAAAGTAACGGTTGTCGACAATTATCAGGGAGAAGAAAACGACATCGTGATTCTTTCTCTTGTACGTAGCAATCCAGATGATACGGTAGGGTTTTTGAAAATTGATAATCGGGTTTGCGTTGCACTTTCCCGGGCAAAAGTCGGGTTCTATGTGATTGGAAATTTTCATCAACTTGCAAAACATTCAAATCTGTGGAAAACCATAGTTCAGAATATGCGGGAGAAAGGTCGGTGTGGGGACGGGCTAAAGTTAAACTGTCAAAATCATCCTAACGATGACGCCATTATTGCCATGGAAGGGAAGGACTTCAAAAGGGCACCTAATGGAGGCTGTTCAAAGAGATGTGAAGCCAGGTTACAGTGTGGACATGTCTGTGAAATGTTCTGTCACGTAACAGACACAGATCACACTGAGAACAAATGCAGAAAAGCATGCCATAGGGTGATTTGTGAGCACCACACTTGTCCCGATCCGTGCTATATCGCATGTAAGCCTTGCAGTGTAATTGTAACCAAAATAATTCCAGCTTGCAATCATGAGCAACGTGTGACGTGTTCCGTAGATGCAAGTCAATTTATTTGTAAGATGCCTTGTGAAGCTAAATTACCATGCCAACATATGTGCATAAATATATGTGGAGAACCACACACAAAGAAGTGTCAAGTACAAGTTGAGCTCAAATTGCCCTGTAATCATACTGTCACAACAGATTGTTGTCAGACTGTGCATGAAATTGTGTGCCCTGCCACCTGTCAAACACTGTTGAAGTGTGAGCATCTCTGCGAAGGTACATGTGGGAAATGTTTCAGAGGACGCGTACATATGCCATGTAAACAAATGTGTAAGCGGATTTTAGTATGTGGACACGAATGTACAGATTTCTGCAACAACTGTCCGCCGTGTGAAGCTAAATGTGAGAATAGGTGTGTACATAGTTTGTGTCAAAACAAGTGCGGCGAACTCTGCGTTCAGTGCCTAGAGCCATGTGAATGGAACTGCATTCATTTCCAGTGTAATAAAGTTTGCTCTGACCCATGTGATAGGCCGAGGTGTAACGAGCCTTGCGAGAAGCAATTGCCGTGTGGTCATCCTTGCATGGGTTTGTGCGGGGAACCGTGTGCTGCTTTCTTTTGCAGGGTGTGTGAATATGGCACGGTGACAGACATTTTGTTTGGAGATGAAGATGATCCAGAAGCAAGATTTGTTTTTCTCGAAGACTGTGGACATAACATCGAATCAAAAGCTATGGATATGTACATGGATATGAAAGACGAAGAAGAGGCTGTTCAACTAAAAGGATGTCCACAATGTAAAACTCCGATAAGGAGATGTTTGCGCTATGGAACTATCGTAAAAGAAAACTTACAGCATATTGAACGAGTAAAACAAATGGCTCTTGCTAACAAAGCAAGCATTGAAGATCTTTATGAAAACCTTAACAAAGAAGCAGACGTGAGCACAGCACAAGACAATTTTTATTTCCGATCTACAATGGAGGATAGATGCATCGGTTATCATAGTAAACGTCATTATGCGAACATCCTTGCCTCAAGACTAATTAAGGACAGAAATGCAAAACTTACAGAAAATAAACTAATAGTGATAAAGAACCAACATATACTTTCAAAAGCACTGACTGAGATAAGATGTGGTTTGAAAAGAGTGGACTCGGTCAATTCGCTTGGTAAAAAGGACCTCATCACTTTTTTTGGCAGACTGGTTGATCATATCCTAGACGAACGGGAAACTGTTTCAGAGCAAGAACTGGATGACTATAAGAGAGAAATACAGCGGGGATACACATATTGTCGCTTTCAAAAGCTTCAAGTCGCTATCAGTAGAGCTAGTAAAATGAATGAGGCCTCCAATCACACAGAAATGATAGACAGTATTTTGACATTACGTGAAAAGTATACAGATGATATGGTAGGGGATGTCGAAGAAGAATTAAAACAACTTACTGAGCTCACAAAGATAGATGAACTGAACATCAGTGAAGAGGAACGGTTGGAAATTGTAAAGGCCGTTAGACTGTCAAAGGGTCATTGGTTCAAATGTCCTAACAGTAAGT
>JAUMHA010412367.1:0-10708 GCA_032359765.1 Saxidomus gigantea
TTAGTTAGCTGCGTGATAAAATATGTGATTTGCATCATAAGCACATTATAGAAACCTCCCTTTCAGTTTGCACATCCGTCCTCGACTTCGGAGATTTCAGAGAGTAATTTTGAGAGTCTATGGTTGGAAATCGAGCAGGTATATAACAAAAATATATAATTACGTTTGCAGTCAGATTTATATTTTTCTGATTGCATAAAATCATATTTATTACCAACTGTGTATGTTGTCTCAATATTTTTGTCTGAATTAACCTGGCGTGTCTCTTCCAGAAATACAATGAAAATAATCTTTAAAAAAAAAGATAACGAGAATTGACCGCTAAAACGCCGATGAAATGAAAACGTAACAAAGTATTAATTGTGACACTGTATTGACGAATAATTAGCAACTGAAACAATTACTCCTTTATGTAAAAAGAGCCTTTCCAGAAAATTGTCCTTATTCCGTGTATGATGATATAACTATTTTTGTTTGAAATGTTAAAGCACACCATTAATTAAAGAGTCTTACTCTTATACTTATACGATTTGATTGTTATCTCTTCTTTCAATGTCTTATTCTTGACTGGATAATTATGTTCTTATCATTAACACTTCTTGGTAGGCTCTGATCAGACTGAATGCTGGAATCCAGAATGGTGTTCCAAATCTTCCCTCCAAGTTGACTAAGATAAAACAGGATCCTTTAGACCCACAAGCAGAAGAACACTTAAAGCAAGAGATCAAACTGTGGGAAGAAATGGATGAAGCAATGACGAGAGATATAAATCAGAAACTTGAGGAACACGGCGACGTACTCAAAACTATTTCAGCGAAAATGACAGAAAGAAAAAATGAGACCAGTAGAAATACACGCGAGCTTTTACAAAAACTGAATGATTTAGAGATATCTAGCACACGGTCAAAAGCAGATCAAGACCTCATATCAAAAAATACTAATGACATAAAAGAAAGACAAACGCAGACATTAGAAGGACAAGAAAAGCTACAGGAAGACTTCGCAAACATGAATATTGCCGTAAACCGTATTGAAAACGATGTTAAATCCGTGCATTACAAAAGTAAGAATATAATTTTCTTCTGAATAATCTTTTTATAATATAATTGTATAACTTATCATTTCTTCTTTTTTATTACACCTATGAGAGGCACAGATAAATGTTTTATACAGATGTGTTATGGTTTCATTTCTCAGAAATTTTAGCGCTGCATAACATATTTATTTCTTTGCATACAAAATATTTTTTCTTTTACAGTGGATTTACCAATGCTTTCACCGGAACAGAAAAACCTCCATGGTATGTTTTCATTGAAGTTCATTGATATTCTTTTGCTCCAAACACATGGCAGCACTGTTCATTATTTGTTCTGTTAACTGGTGTTTTAAACAATTTGATATGATAAAACACCGTTCTCTTATGATTAAATGAAACATTTTCGTGAGATGATGAACAAAAACAGACATCACCGTTACCTAATTAATTCATTTTAAAATAAATGAGACAACGATAGTCTGTAACCTTTCTCCGCGTTAGGCAAGTGATGACGAAATGCAGATTGCCAATGCATTTTTATAAGATTCAGCACCGTATGGAATACCTCAAGGTTTTACTAGAAATGCAGAATTGTAACTTTATATTAAAATCCCGGTCTGTGCTAAAATACATTGTATTCCCTCTACATAAAATATTGTGGTGTAGTAAAAAAAAAACTCTTGAGCGTATAAATGATACAAAAATAAATAAATAAATTGTCTTACTTTATAATTATCTTGTTCTTATCTTCTCGGTGTGAATTGTCCTCACTTTAATCAATACTGTTTCTTTTATGATTTAGCTACAAATAACATCTTTTAAACATTTTATATTGCCTTCCCGAGGACTTCAATTGTTAATGTGAAACAAAGCCTAAATATGGAATGTTTTCAGATTAAGAAAGAACACATAACCGTATAAAACGGTAAATTTATGGTCTGTTAAATTTTGCACAATTGTCCAAAGTTATTTGGCAAGTTTCTGTACAATTGTCTTAAAACACAACAATATTTTTATTCACTTTAAACTAAGTTTCAAATTTTAGACACATCACAGACGTATTTTGAAGTTGCCGAGGCAAAGATTCAAATATATGTAAAAACTGGGGCGTACAAAGAAGCAAGAGAAAAGCTCCAGAAGTCCGGGCTTGTCATACTCAGCGGGCATCCTGGTGAAGGAAAAACTGCAATGGCGACGTATTTACTACTAGAATCATCGCCAATCAAAAAGTTGTTACGCCTAAGTAGACCCGCAGATTGGAGGTTGGTTGATTTAGATGATTACAGCGCAGTTCTGATAGATGATATATTCGGCAATGGTAATTTAAATGAACAGTTGTTGTTCCAGTGGGAAGGATTTTTTTCAGAAATCCTTTTAGCTGTAGATCAAAAGCAATTGTCGGTGGTAATCACTACACGTCATTACATATTGAAAGACGCCAAAGAAATTCGTCGGCTTGATATATTTAAGGATGATAATATCACGACATTGTCCTCTTCAAAACTGACAAACCAGGAAAAACATAGAATACTTAAAAAACATTTGACAAAGTATAACAGAATAATTGAATCAAGCTTGTTTTCTGTGGAATATCCATGGAAGGGCAGCATATGCAATTCTGAATCTGAATTGCTGTTAGGATTTCCAGAATGTGCTGTTATGTTTGCGTCAACAGACAGCTTGTTCAAAAAGGGCCTAGAATTTTTCTCTTCTCCAGTCGAATTCTTCCGAAAGTGCCTCACTGATCTTTCAAAAAAGGAAGACGAGTTCAAAGCTTTGGTTTTAGTGTGGGCAAGACCATCAAAGAAAATACTCATAGAAGACCTGGAACGCAAACATATATCACGTTTACAAGATATAGGAGAAGATTTTGATTACCCGATTAACAAACATGCCAGAAGCGTAAAAAAGTATCTTGAACACCATAAAGATGAATTTCTGATATTCAACCCAAAAACAGGCGAATATTCTTTCAGTCATCATGTAATAGGTGACGTTGTTGGACTTGTCGCTGCCGAAGAGAACCCAAAAGCTGTCTTGAGACATGGTTCTAAAGACTTCATAATGCGATATGTCACTACAGAAGAAGACAAACATCGCAAAGACATTCATATAGACGAATTCTTATACCCGGATCTTATTGAGAAATTTTGTCATTTACTTTACGACATCAAAGAAGATCATTATAACTTACCAAAGTATTACGATATTCGTCTCAAAGAAGAAGGTATTAAAAACTCTAAGATATTTAGAGGTTCAACTACAGATAGAACTATTGTGAAGCATGACGCGTTTGGCAACAAAAATTTCATTCGATGTTTTGTCACTACCCTGAAAAGCAATGATGAAGAAAACAAATTAGTAAGCAGACCCATGATAGATGTATATGAAATATTTAAAGCGGAGTACTGCATTGAATTCGAGCCAGGAGAATTGAGTATGTGCCTCCCTTCGCTTCTTTTGGCAAAAGGAAATCAGCTGCTGGTAAAAGAGTGTTTGAGTCAGTCAGTTTTGACAGAAAGTGAAAGGTATATTTCTTTGCTTTTAGCAACACGCGAGGGAGACGTAGACTTGGTGCAGAAGTTGACTGATCGCGCAGCACCGATTAACGATGATGCTTTACAGATTGCGTCTGTTAAGCAAGATGTTGATGTCCTGAAGTTTTTACTACAGAGTGGATCGAATAGCAAATCACATATTCAGAACGGAAACAGTCCATTAATCATGGCAGCAAAGAAAGGATGCCTCGATGTTGTGAAGTGCCTTCTTGGGGGTGGTGCTGACGTTAATTACAGGAATCTGAGCAAAGTATCGGCTCTCGATAAAGCTGTTTGTAGAAACAAAACAGATATGTGTCGTGAATTGCTGATGTACGGGGCAAAGGTGAATGAAAAAGGTGGAAAGTTTGATCGTACCCCATTGCATACCGCAGTAGATATAGGATTGATAGATACTGTGAATTTGATGTTGGAGTTTGGAGCAGACGTGTTTACACAGGACCATCGAGGCGATTACCCAGTACACTCAGCTGCAGTTCAAGGGCACACAGAGATACTTCGATTATTATTAGAAATAAACAGGTCACAAGCAAACTTGAAATTGAATTCTCGTGGTAAAAATAACCTTCGAGGTATGACGTTATATCATTTCGCTGTACTGAAAGAAAATTGGAATTTATTTGAAATTTTGAAAGAATTCAAAGTCGATCCAAACCTGCAAGATAGGTATGGTAGGACACCGTTATATTTTGCAGCATGTCATGGCAAGGAATACTTCGTTGAATTGCTACTTGATATTGCAGATCCAGAAAGGCCGGAGAAGAACGGATACACGCCGTTGCACGTAGCCGTGTTCAAACAGCACATAGATGTCGTAAAAACGTTATGCCGGCATGTGAACGCAAACCTGCGAGACAAACGGGGCTTCACACCTCTTCATCTGGCATGCAAAACAGTACAGTTGGACGTAATTAAACTGCTTTTAATGGAAAGTAATGCAGATGTAAGAATGAACACAAAGAAAGGTGAAACCGTATTCCATATTTTGAAAACGGCATCTGAAAAGACGACGGGGATGGTAACAACTATTGCAAGATGTGCAAAGGCAATAATATGCAAAGATCCGCATTTTCGCACAGTATTAGAAGGACTTGAGAGAAGATGGGAGATTGATCCCATACTTCAAATGATTTTGGATTTGGAGAACGAAATCACCGGGCCTTGAAGAAGCGCTGGTGAAAGTTGTTGCGTATGGATATTTTTTCTGTCTTCTGAGCTTAATGCGATAGTGGCCTTTCTAAAAACGAGATATGAATAACAAATCCACTGACTGAAGCCCCTAAATATCGACTATATCGGTGCTAATCATTATGTTAAAAAAAAGGGACGAAGTCATCTAAAAGTTATCAAGCAATTCAGTTGTCAAGTAGGAACTTTAATGTTTTCATAATCATATCCTTTAACCATTTGATCTAAAACCAGGACGTTTTGAACCCTTAATTGCGATTTTATCTACGAAGTCAGAGTACAACAGACTTTCAAGCCAACGTAAGGACGGAGGAAATTAACCGTTGTTGGTCTCCTAACGGCAAGTTCTATAACCTTGATAGTTGCGCTACCAACTCGATTTTGAGTATCGCAATAAGGCACTAAAATCTTCGTTTAGAATTTCTTCATCAGGCCGGTTCACAAACATTACCGGTATTATCGAGGAGAGCTCCAGATTTCATGTAACTTTAAAACAAATTGTAATTGAAAAAATAACAAACGCACTTATGCATGTGTGTGCGCATGTTTCTGAATGCGTTCGTACGGTAAATACTCATACTTTACCTGGGAAATCACAAAACTGAAGTGTTTTATAAGAATAACTTTAATTTTGGATGTATTAGTAACACTCGAAAGTAAATTCACACGTTATCAAAGAAATGGTAATATGTTTTAGTGATTTACTGTTTAAATTTTAATCTCATTTTCGCGAAATGTTAGCAACTTACAAACCAAGGAACCGGCTTGTGAACATTTGACATTAGGTTATCAGAAACATTTCGATAGTATATAATGTTGTGCGGAGTTTGATATATTTTCATTGATATTTCCTTTTAATTTTAATATATATTTTATTAACAATACATGTAGTTGATCATTTATTTGCATTGTATGTTTGTATTTTTGTTTTCAGTCACCTAACATTTTAATAATTACATCACCTACATCGCTAAAGATGAGGTATTGGTACGAGTGGGTTGTCCGGTGTCCATTGTCTTAAAGCTCTTCTTGCACCATAGCATCCTTACATTGATACAGTTTAAAAGTAGAAAATATGTCCGGTCCGCTGCACATATAGAAGGCCACTGTAACTAAAAAAACATTTTAAAAATATTTAAACGGCTTTTTCTGAACCAAAGATTCGAAAGTTACCGAACTAACTCCTGCTTTTCCCATAAAAACAAAACATCTTTAAACGACTGCCCGGCAAAAACTAATACTTGAAAGTCACCATAAGTGTTCTGTAGCATTCTTACATTTGTCCCTATGGAAAACAGGAAATGGTTCAAGTCCACTGCACAAAGGAGTCAGTGTTTCCAAACATAGAATAATTGTAGCACAGTACAACAGAACTTCATATCACATGGTCAGTGGTCACATAAATCACAATATTGACCACTTAAAATCCAGCTTGCTCAGATGAGCAGCTTAGGGCCAACTTGGAACTTATATTATTTCTTTTGTAGTACATGTATTTAAAGCTGCACGCTGTCAGTTACCGTTGAAAAAGATATTTTACAAACATATTGACATTCTTATTAATAAATATAAAACTAAAGGCAAGAATAAAAAAATAAGCAAAATCTAGGTAGGGATTTGCAGAAATCGATTGAAAATGTCGGTTTCACGGCACCGCTACACTATATGTTTATATTAAAATTTCAAAAGCGTTTGCAACGCTTTTGAATTTGGTAGCATATTTTTCGAAATTAAGAGATATACGTGACATGAAATTATACTGGAGCCTTTTTATATCACCATATGTTCTAAAATACGTTATTTACATACAGTTTGAAGAACTTTATTTTTTTCAACAAAATCTGAGAGCGAGCAGCTTTAAGTTTGCTTTTCACTATTTATTAGTTTTATATTTACTTTGTTATTCAGTTTCTAACTCTTCTACAAAATTAAACACCATGGATAAATTATTATTTCAAAATTGTATTACATGTGATTATTTGTACATTTATATCTGTATAGCATGATAAGAAGAATATGCAATACATTATGTTTTACACGAATTTTAAGGTTTAAATTATATTAAATGGTAAGCATTATAAATAATTTTGGGTGAATTACTGTCGAGATTGAAGATGGGTGATCTGGGGTCAAAAACTAAGTCACCATGTAAAATGAAAGAAGAATCTTGTGTATGCAATGGAGTCTGCATTTTTCACTGAAAGTTCGTGAAATTCGGTCAAAACGACTGCTTTGATGAAATCTAGGTCGAATTTAAATATGAATCATCTGTGGTTAAAACTAGGTCATCAGGTCAAATAATAGAAAATCACGTGTTTGCAATTTTTCATTGCGGGCGCTATATTTAATACGGGTTTGGAAAATGTTACATGTAAGTAAAGTAGTGAATAGTTCTTTGAACAAATATGATGAATTGAATAAAAATCGCCTAGAAAGCTACGATGAAGAATGGGTTTACATCACTGTTCAATGTATAGCTTTAAAAATGTATGTCAAAATTCGATATCTTTATTAGCTCACCTGAGCACGAATTTGAGTTATCGTGATCGAGTGATGTCCGTCGATTGTCTTTCGATAGATAAAAAGTCCGAAGAAATCCAAAATGGCCGACATTTTCCAAGTGTTACGTATATAAGCCCTTTTAAATTATTATGCCCCCTTCGAAGCAGAGGGGTATATTGGTTTGCAGATTTATGTCAGTCCGTACGTCCGTCCGTATGTCCGTACTTCCGTCCGCCCGTCTAATAACTTGTTGCCGGATGACAACTCGAGAACCCTTGGGCCTAGGATCTTGAAACTTGATGTTGAGGTTGGTCATGACCAGCAGATAAACCGTATTGATGTTGTGGTTAGTCGGTCAAATGTCAAGGTCACAGTGACCCGGAAATGTAATACGGTTTCCGGACGATAACCCAAGAACGCTTTGGCCTAGGATCTTGAAACTTAACATGAAAGTTGGTCATGACCAACAGAGAAAGCCTCTTTTTTCAGGTCAGTAGGTCAAAGGTCAAGGTCACAGTAACCCGCAATAGTACAACTGTTTTGGGTGATAACTCGAGAATGCTTGGTCCTAGGATTTTATAACTTGATGTGGAGGTTGGTCATTGCCAGTAGATAGCCCCTATTGATGTAGAGGTCAAAGGTCAAGGTGACGGCGAACCGAAATTGTACAATGGCTTCCGGACAATAACTTAAGAATGCGGGTGCCTAGTATCATGAAACTTGATGTGGAGGTTGGTCATGACCAGCACATGATTCTATTTATTTTAAGGTCAGTAGGTCAAAGGTCACAGTGACCCGGGGTAGTAAAACAGTTTCCAGAGGATAACTCGAGAATGGGTCAGTCCAGCATCTTGGAACTTGATGTCGTGGTTGGTCTATCAACAGATGACCCTTATTAATATTGTGATCAGTAGGCCTAAGGCCAAGGTCACTGGGGCTTCATTTTTTAAGACCACATAAATTTTTTAAGCCAATTGTTTTAAGGCCAAATTTTATGGAAAATATGCGTTTTTTTCCTTTTTTTTCTTTTTAAGGCAAAATACTTTTTCAGGCCTCATGATGTTTCTTCCAAAATGAAGCAAAGTCTGAAAGCATAACTGTGAGCAGTTTTATCAAGGCGCGTTTGAATTTCTTTTTAAGGCCGTATTTTTTTCAGAGAACAATACAGGATTTTCCTTGCAGCATTTTAACTATAACTTCATTACATTGAACCCGTTTGGCTTGTAATTTGCACCAAAAATGCGTAATAGCAAGCTCTTGAAATGTATGGTGTTAACGTTCCATAGCATAAAAGATTTGTTCAGATATTTACAAAAAGCATTTATGGGACATCCAAACCGAGGTTCACCACAAACTTCCCGTCGTCCTAAGTTTGTTTTAAACGACATTTCGTCCTACCTGAACGGACAGTGTCATCCAGGCATAAGTTATACAATGAAGATATATAACATTTCAGTACCCTGTTAAAAGAAGCTAATTGTGTAATTGTTACAAAATCGCATGAACTATGGAAGCCGCGTTGTGTTTGGTCTTGAATGTGGTATTAGTAGTTTAATTTCACGTGGGCTTAGCAAAAAAGTGCACGGTCAGTTTAATTCAAGGGGAGCCTAATCTAACTCAATCGTGCATTTTTGGTGACTTTTATTCAGAGAAAACTCTTTTGTTTTGCCATTTTCGTCGTTAGATATTTAAAAATGCACATTTCCCACAGAAGAATTTATTTGGGGCTGGGTAAAAGTTTTACGTAATACCTTACAATATTCTCATTGAGTGGATGACTTTAATGCGAAAATGTTTTATGTCTTTATTGTAAGATATGCCAGAGACAAATGAGACCAGTTAAATATTTCTATCTCTAGTGCCAGGTTCATTCGGCCCACAATTTTCACTTTGAAGTTGTTTTCTGTGAGAAAGCAAGTTATGTCTATATATGTTACATGAATGTGAAGTTTCATTATTTTATCGGTATAAGCAACAATAACATTTATCTTATGCACTAGCAGAACGTACAATGTACATGTATATTAACCTAGAAAGTATCTTCACTTCATGAAAATACTATTTGTAAGTGTATTTCACTATTTTAAGTATGAATAATGCTTTGTCAACAATATTACTCTCGTAGCTCCGGTATAGATAGGCTTACTAAAATTTTGTCATGTAAATATATCAAGTAATTCAATCAGCCCATGTCTGTGTCCGTTCAATTGTCTTTTGGAGCTACAAGTGTACTTCTTTTCTCTTCTTGTTATCTTTTAGCCAAATAAGCAGTAAGGAAGACCGGGGCTACATATAGTTGGTACACAGGGTAATTTGACACATAATCATTGGCTTTGACTCTAATAGTACAAAGCTTTGGATAATACACGGCGTAAGCCGATTGCTTACTAACCTAAAAAAGACCTATCATGACATTGACACGTTTAAGAAGTATATGTTAAATTTATACCAGCGAAGGTAGCATGAACTTTGTCTCTTTTGTGTACTAATAATATGTCAATGTTGTACCTTTCCTAAACTCTAATCGTAAAAACTTTCTAATCATGAGTACTAAGCATATTTGCAGGATATTATATCTCTTTCATGAATTGCTTTTACATTGGTTTATAGTTTGTTATTCTTTTTAGTTATGGATCAAGCTGACAAAGACATAACTGAAATAGCACTTGCATACCATAATACATATAACCATTTTCTACTGCAAATGCCTTTTCACTTAGCAAAGTAATAGCAAAGTACTTTGGCAGATTATGGAAAGTTGGTATATGCAGTAATACATGTATTTTCAAGTTGCTTTTGTTGGGTTATTTCATTGACAAATTCTTAAATGTATATCACCTTCAAAATGGCCAAATTGGGTTAAAGTCAAGAATAATGCTGAAAACACAATGGATGCTTTTAAAACATGTAAACAATTAGTTTTACCAAGTTATTTCTCTTAGTGACAGATACAAATTAAGATAAACATAACCGAAAGGGTGTATTTTATTTTTGACTAGAATGAAACAGATTTTACTGATTTCATCAATATTTAATGTAAATGAAATTGTTATACAGATCGTAAATTTTGGTTATAACTATGACAATGTTTATTATTATATTAGTATAAATCACTAATGAATGTTTTATCTAAAATTATGATGGTCGCTTTGAGCGATAATATCACTTTAAGTAAATGTGCGTAGCTTATAATATATGTATGAACTTGTGATAATGCTGCATATTTAACTAGGTCACCAAGATGACACAGTATATCTCCTTTTTCAAAACGTCCACATTTTTCACATTTCATTTTTCTTATACACTCAACAGGTTTAGAAACGCAAAAGTGGCAAAATATTTATTTTAACAATGTAATCGTGTTTCAAATTTATTCAAATTTTATACACAACAAAAAACAATATAAAATTGAATTCTTGTGAAA
>JAUMHA010412378.1:0-10708 GCA_032359765.1 Saxidomus gigantea
TAAAGGCTACAAAAAGAACACCTCACTGTAACTGGACGATATTCTACATATTTATGACTTATTTCCTAAAAGAAAGAAAAACAAATCTATCCAATAACGTCTTTAACCCGTTTCATTTAACATGCATCAATGCGGATAAACACGCGTCCAAACAGTTCCTACAAAGAACAAAGAAGTCCCTCTTTTCCGTGGTTTCGACACAAAAACAGGTATGTTTTCATTGGTACACTTTACATCTCGTAAAAACAATACGGCCACAAAATAAGTCGTTCTAGGGCTTCCAGAATGTGCCAGTGTATTATCATATAACCCTGCCGTTTCTGAAAGTCCAAAACGTGTTGTGTCGTAAAAAATGGAAACGAGTATTTTATTTATTGAATAAAAAAATAACAGCTACATTGTTATCCTGCACTAAAGTGTGTGTAGAACAAGCAACAGGTTTAACTTATATTTGAAAATAGTTTTCTCCCTTTCATCAGTGAAACGTATTCCTGAAATATTTCGCCATGCTGACGTTCGATTGGCATAAAACTTACTGACAATATTTCCCGATAAGTAAGAACTTTTTAACGCGTCTTTTAAGATACTTATTATTAATGCCTCTGGCTGTATGTGCACCCGACTAAAATATCAGATATTATAGTGTTCCGGAAATTATATACGTGGGCCGCTAAGAAATGTGTTGAATCAAACACTAAGTATCTTATTATTTAAAACATTATGATTGTAGGTATGCCAGTGACAACTAACCTCGTTTACAAGCGACGGAAAAGACGGCAACTTACGTTCCTTATACGAGAGGTGTTCAATTTATTATGAAACAATTTTAAACACAGCTTTATTATTTACTCGCATGCGTTTTATTGCAACATATGCTCAATCTGGAATCCATGGCAATAGTAAATCATTCTGCACCTTCTAGTCCATCTTTCTAAAGTCCGTTTTATGCACGATTGTTCAAGTTTGTTCAATTCGTCTTTAAGAGCCTTTTTAAGACCAGTCATAGTATAGATCTTGCGTTTTTGTAGCCTACGTTTCAGTATGCCCCAAATAGCAAAGTCCATGGGAGCTGCATCTGGGCTTTTTGGCATCCATTCTGCATATCATTCTCTCTTCCAGGAAAAAGGTGCAGAACATTTTTTTTCAGAAATGGCTTTCAAACCTTGCCTCTGTAATACTTTGCATTGACTTTCATCCCTTTATTGATAAAAATCAAAGATGTCTTGACGTAGACTAACACCGGCCCAAACCCAGGTGCCAATGCATCTCATTTCACGAACTTCAGTTTTTTAGGTCTGTCTCATAAGAACGGACGTAGCAAACACCACGTCGACCATAACATCCGCCCAAATAGAACATAGCCTCATCCGTGGTTACTACGTTTTTCCAATTTCCACAGTTAAGACGGAGATACAGACGTCATGATCGAGCACGTCGTTTCAGAATCTTGGCCTCACTAAGCCTATGAACACGACATTTTTTCCTTAGTTTGGCTTTTATAATTTTGGCTATAATTCTGTTACCAGTGCCTAGAGACACTCCGCACTTAGCTGCCATTTCTCTTTGTGTGCGCGGATTCACCAATTTAATCATATTATGGATTTTCCGTACGACGTCAACAGTAGCTGCTGTTTTGCGTACGTTATTTGGAATAACACCTTTACCATGTTGAATGCGATGCACAGTAGCAACAGAAACATTATGTCCCACCTTACTTGTTTCACAATGTTTCTGTAGGACATTTTTTGCTTTAAAAGCCCTAAAATAATGCTCTCAACTAATTCATTTATTTTTGGTCTAACCATATTGAATTTTGAATTCAAATGTGTTGAGTATGTGTACGATACACTACTTTACAAAAATTAATCCTTTTACACGAGGTTTTGTAAGCTGAAAGATCTTATAGGCGTGTTTTGATTGTGTTTCATAATAAATTGAACACCTCTCGTATGACCTTTTTCGTGACGTGATTATCCACATTGTGTATTCTTGTACGAGGAATGTTCAAATATGAATGCATCGAAGCATATAAAAATATATCATTGATAGATGTCAAGACACTCATGGTTCGCTTTGCAATGCATGGTCTTTTACAAGACTTTGTTGCCCGTATTTTGTTCTGAGTCCTTCGTTTGAGCTCAAAAAAGTGAACCAATGTCTCGTCACCAGTGACGACATTAATTTTGCAAATGACCGTGCATTGTAATTTGGAAACTGTTTACGCAACATTTTCTCGCATTGCACGCGTGCCTTTTTCTGCTCATCTGTCAACAGATGGGGAATCCATCTAGCACACATCTTTCTCATTTTCAAATTACGTTTCAGAAGTGCATGAACTGCTCCTAATGAGATGACAACCATACTAGCTATTTGCCTAGCGGTGTATCTTGCATCCGTAGCAACCTTTTCTTTCACTCTAGCAACCATCTTGGCAGACGTTGCTGCTTTCGACCGACGGCCATGTGGCTCTTCTTCTGTTGAAACTAACCCATATTTTAATATCTAAACCAACGAATAACTGTCGAAAAAGACATTTAATTATGCTCATAAACAGAACATATTTCATCAAAAATGTCTTAACACCCTATGCAAAGAACAAAACGATTCTTAATATAGGACCGTATTTCAACGGCGTACGATGCCATTTTTGTATTAGTATACACGAGTAGGTAAAGTTTAGCGAGCGATAGACACAGCTAAAGTGAACGGATTTTAATGGGTGTGGTATCAATGTAGAGCTAATATTACAGTGTACGAACTCGGATTGTATCAAACCGGAAGTCGCCACCGAATATGCATACAGAAACTTTTTTCAAGTTTACTGTGCAATTTTATTTGAAGTTTCTAAGTAAAAATAGAAAGAGTACAGTAAAAATTCCAATTTTATTTGATACAGAGATAATACCATCATATATAAGGAAATATCCAAGTTTGTGTTTTACATTGTTTATTTGTTTGAAAATATAGCAAAGAATTGTTGAAAATAGTTCAGCTGTTCTAAAATTGCGATATTTTGTCAATTTATCTCTTCTCAACATTGTTAAGCGAACTTTAGTAGCCACCGTCCGCTACACCGATGTCTTATCCGTAGATAAGTTCCAACATTGCTGTCCATTTATTGCTGTTCTTTTGAAGAAAATTCCTTTTTTGCGGTACGTGTATCGAATTGACTGTAGGCCTATTCGCTAAGACACTGTATGCCAATCGCAATCCGTTATAAAATGACTGTATACGTCGATTTTATACTTTCCAGTTATTTCAGATACCCATGGCTGACTTGCAGTGCTATTATTGAAATTTGACCTCAACATCCTTTAGTGATATCATCAACCACTCCATTGAATACATTTCCCGCTAACAGCATTCTAAAAATCAAAATATGATAAACTTGCGACTGTCACTGTGTTTATTCTGTCACAAATGAATTTTACATGGGTTGCAACATATTGAAGACCACATTTATGCTAAATTTGTGAAACTTCTTCTTGGGACATGAGTTCGAGTTCTTGCACAGTCAATTATTTTATCGCTATAAACAAGGTAATTTTTGCTTAAATATTTCATAATCGAATGTTTCAAGACATGTTTCGACGACAGAAGATGACAATATATGACTCAATCATATACATTTCATTTAGTAAAGAATGCCCCTAATTCAAACAACAACAGAGAAATGTAATAAATGTACATGTACATAATTACAATAACTCTAGAAGTACAGCTCCTTTCGAATACAGAAATACGGTACAAATTAACAAATATAGCTCCCTTTGTATAGCAGAGCTTTATTCGAAGCAAAGCATATGCCAATTCAACGAATCTCCCTATTTTTGCTTTATTAAATAATATAAAGAACCATGATCCCTTTGTTAAAATGTCCACAGATAGAAATAAAGAACCTTAATTGCCTAAAACATCCAACACATGATCAATATACTGCATGTTACATCTATTCCGTCCGTCTATTTGTCCCACCATCTGTCCTATCCTGTATGTTTTCGTATCTGTCCGTCTGTCAGGCCGTATGATGTGCATTAGCTTCATTCCGTCAAAACAAATGTTTGCCTTATAATGTAATCGTCATATGAAAATAAAGATGGTTTATTGACAAATAGATTCAGCAAAACAGTAATTAAACTTCAAAATTTCATTCAACTGTCCGACCAATAAGTGCGGACAAAAAGACATACAGCCCATGACTAAGTACTGCATCATGAATATCGATAAAGATCCTTGTTATTTTATAATAAATTCTTTACCGCGTATAAAGGAGAGATACGTCTATGTTGCAAAGGGTCACTGGGGCGCTCTATACGAAAAAATATACAAGAATTCCGATTACAGATCCCATTTGATATGGGGAAATGCATTCGTTGAAGCGCACCAAATTTTTAATACAGTTCCCCGGGGAGCTGTATTTATTAATGGGTACCGAAAACAGATTACGGGCGAGCTGTATTCGAAAGAAGCTGTATCCGTTGTAACAGTACACTTTAAACTGCGTTTTTAAATTCATACCATGTTGGGAAGGAAGGACGAGATAAAATTTATTTAACGAAATGTTATCATGATAAAGTTAAAAAGCAGATAATTTCGATCTTTATATGAATAAAGATAAATCATCAACAATGTATTTGATGATTGGCAATACTCGCTACCAACAGAGCCATTCAACATTGCAACGTACGACAAGTCAATTATGTTTCATGACAATTCCTGTACATGCTAATACTTTAAAGTTGTCAAACAGGCTTCATTCATAAACGGTTACAGTACCTCCCTCAAAATAATAGGAAGAGTTATAGTAAGCTAATGTATACACAGGTCCATTCTTGAAACAATTTGATAACGTTGAAACCAAAATTAGTAGCGGAAGCAAGAATTGCGCTTTTAAATCGATATTACATTTGTTGCGTTCTGTGTAATTATAGTACAGTGGTTTTACGATTATCATACAGTAAACAATTTTGTGTTTGCGAATATGCATACAGTGCATATCTTTAAAGCAAATAAATACCGACAGTATTTTGACACATTCCTTACGTTTTAACTAGTAAGTAAGGCTGTTCTCATTACATGAATGAATGACCGAACTGTAAACAACACTTCTGGGGCAAAGAACTCTCCATATCTTTCAAAATTAAACCATTTATATGACGAATGCTTTATGTTGCCCTAAAATTTTGATTTATTTTTCCAAATACATATAGATATTTTCTTGCATATCGGATCGGCATTTCCGGTGATTTTGCCAATGCCGGAAAATCCGGTCTGGCACCCATCCTATGCCAGACGACTCTCGTGAACTACTTATGACGTAACGTTATACACATTGTGACGTCACTTTCCTAAGCACAACGCCGTAAATCGTTTGTTTTTCATGATAATTCATCATTTTGATAAGTTTGCCTTCAGAAATCTTTTTTAAAGTGCAAAACGGTATGCAAGAAAAAGCTTCCATCATGAGACACTTGGCTCAGATGGAAATACCCGTGACCTCGGGCAACTGTTTTGTGGGAACTCGGCAGAGCCTCGTTCCCGCCAAAACAGATACCCTCGGTGACGGATATTTCGATCTGAACCTCGTGACCATGACAGAAACAATTATTGAATATAACCACGACTGACAGTACCCACATCAAGTATTACTATTTTACGAAACAAAAAGTTAAATCACACTTACTATGCTGTCCCAATTCCTACTTAAAACTTGAAATAGAATTACACGGTTAACTGGAAAACAGTTACTGTATGCATATTCGGTGGCGACTTCCGATTTGATACAGTCTGAGTTCGTACACTGTAAATATGTTTATCTACCAAATAATCTTGATTTCCTCCTGATTTTCGCATTATTGAGCGAGATAACGTTCCACATGCATTCATACTTGAACAATCCTCGTACGTAGATTTTATACACAGTTCCCCTGTCTGCCAACATAATAAAGAGAAAATCATAGTCAACGACATCTTGTATTCATTGCATTGATTACTATTATGGACTTAATTCTAGTTTACATAAAATCTGCTTTCAAAATGACATGTTCACACATATACATATAGGAATTATTTTGCACATTTGTCACTTTTACTTAATAAAGCGAGTTGTGAAAATTGCACCGTTAACAACTTTTTTCGAAAGGCACTGTCTTACTAAACCATCTCATGCACTTTCCCATACATATTGTGACCTTTAAAAAAACTAATTCTTAAACTAAACTTACACATTTACATGTACATTTATTAAAACTTTATGTACTTTGCGACTGGCGGTATTAGTTACAAATGTAAGCAAGTAAGACTGAGATCGTAGGTTTCTATTTGACAACTATCAGCGAGCTCACAAGTTTTCATTGGATGTAATTTCCGGCAACAGCCATTACACAGACTAAATCATATCAAACACATATCTAGTTTAATCGGCGCCAGCAGATAGTTGTAACTGCAAGAGAGCAGTAACTTAACTTTGATCAAAATAAAAGGGTTACAAAACCTACGTATCTATTCTAGAGCTCTCAGTTCAAACCTAATCGATAATCAATTAGCCAATTAAAGACTATTTTCCCGCGCCCGCTGTATATAAAAACAAAAGTGAAAAAAGAACTAATTGAATATTCTTAGATGCATTTTATTTAAAAAGTGGAACTTTAAAAACAAATGTATAAAATGATAAATTTGCGGCAGACATTGTACACAGTAATACATGTTTAATCGATTCACAAGTGCTTCGTATCATTTGTCATGTTATTTGTGTATAAAGGCTTTATAAAAAGCTGACCAAAAGTCGAGCAGACAGACAGAGATACAGGCTGATACAAATACAGACGGAGAGTCATTTTATCAGGCTACATAGTCACAAAATGTTTTTAAAAAATACGTCCCAACGAGAATAATGGATATCCTTTAAACGTCCATAACGTAATAAACCGTATACGCGGGTTAAGACAGGTTTGTCTGTATGAATTGAAAGGCTACGCCGATAGCTCCTGAATCTTAAAGCTCAGACGTCCGATGCAAATGCTGACACTTTAAGGCAACCTTGAAAATGACCGCGGACACAATTTTACCAGGTTTGAACATTTCTATGGGATTGTGTTTTGAGCGCGTGGAAATATTTTGTCATAGAAATTCTACTTTCATGTTACTGCTCAGTCTGTTTGCTGACGTATACAACACGCGCAGTAAACCGAAAGTAGCAAAATGTGATGTACAGTGTTTACAAAAACACATGCGTGTCCGTCGAGTGTGTAACAAAATATACCGGCTGTGCAAAGGATGTGAAGCATAAATTAAACTAAATACACTGTTTATGTTTAGGATGTGTCTTTATTAGACACGCAATTTATTAAAATATAGATATATTATTTGATACAAACAAACCGATTCAAACAAGTTCTATCAATATTATAGGGACAAATGATAAGCACAGTCTATAAGATATTAAACATTCGCTCTCATTACAATGTACAATCAGATAATTGATATTCAATCGGCCAATATTAACATATGCTCTCAGTTTACGTCACACATAGCCAAAAAAATCCTTTGCGCTCACACGCTCGTTTTATCGGGGACCAAGAGATTAAAGGGGAATAAAGTTTTCGCCGTTTGAACAATTATTCTGAGAAATTTGGTTTTCAAAAACAACTTGTGATCCAAAGTAAGAACGTAGTTTTTCAGTTGAGAACTTGGGTTCTCAGTTATTTGTCGGAATAATTGTGCAAATTGAATTCCATCGCTTCGCAAGTGCATAGAGCCTCGCCTTTTTCGGTCGCATCTTCCTCACCTGATATCACCTGTTATCAAAAGACAGTAGACTATTATTCTCTTTTATCTCTTCCTCATCTAGTTGTGAAACTGTAAATGTTTTATGTCCTTTATACGCCATGTTTTTCAAAGATGATTTTAAAAAGAAGTACACATGTTTATACATGTAGACCTGTATATGTGTGAATGCTGTATTTATCATCTAGGATAACCACTTATTTCAGGAAATGCCCATATATAGGAACATATAATTATAGTTCCTTTTTATGCACAGATAAACTACTAGAATGGAGTCCCACATTAACTAAATACGGCATTGTAAAATATCACAGGTTTTAGACTCATTTCATCCAAATATCTAAGTCAGTTAATAGAAGGGTTTTTAGATTACTGAAGCTAACTATCCAAGTTTCTCAATAATAGTTGAACAATGTTACATTTATCAATAAATGACAACATCAGTCTTCTTAAACTTTACGCACGTATCAATTGGATATGTAACTTTCTGTCTAAATCTAGATAGGTAAAGTACATCGGATTGTTATATAAACAACATTCGCAAGTGTTGGATGCACTGCATGAATATTGTGCACAAGTTGTCAGATGTCGGCTCACAGTTTCAGATTTTCGTATATCCTGTTGTTGTCTTCACGTAATGTAGCTGAAAGAAATATCAAAATTAAATATTTTATCTTATTTCCTTACAGGAGTAACTTTGTCTTGTCACAGGGGAAATTATATAGTTCATCTTAAGAATACAGACGTACTTTATTTCAGCTTTAAGTACCGAGCTGTTCATGTCGACCCATAAAAAATTGTATTAAAACAAAACAAATTGACATTTGAAATACAGTAAATACGGCATCTATCCGAAAAAGTATGATGTTTTCTCGCTTCTCCGAATAAACGTCGACTGTTTTTTCAAAAGTAGATAAAACGATTTAGATACCTGGTGTGTGTACAGATGAAGTACCAACTGCATGGTCAGTGTTTTCATACACGTGCTTACTGCAAGAGAATAAGACAACAGTGAACATAACTTGCTTGTCTTTTTCGGGTCAGTTTGACCCAAATGGAAGCTTCTATAGAGATTCATTAGATATTAAATTATATGACTAGGTGTTTTAGTTTGCGATCTATCAAAACAATAATAACTTTTATTGGGAACTGATTGTGTTCATCAGGATTTCCTGCCCTGTAAAATAAGTAAAATTAATATCATTCAACCCTGGCAGAAATGTTCACTGCATGTACTAAGTGTAGTTGTGCACATTATCCGGGCATTACGCTTGACTAAATTGTGATAGAATTATGAGCTCAGAACCATCAATATGAAGTATACATGTAGTTGTGCATACTACAATTTTGGGTTCACTCTCTTAAAGGTCAAGGTTTAAAGGGTACTAAAACCGAAAGTTTTGTCCGTGCTTCCTCTCCAAAACTACTTGCTTCATTTTCATAAAACATTGAATAAAGTATTGGTTAGTTAAGTTGTGCATACAATAATTTTAGGTCATTAACTCGAAGGTCAAGGTCACGGGGTACTTAAAGATAGCTTTTTTTCCAGAAATTATTTACAGAAAAAATACATTTCTATTGAACTCCAAAACTCCTTGCTGAATTTCAGAAAACGTACGTGGAACCATCGGTATAAATTCTTTTTGTACATTATTATAATTTTCGGCCAAAATGTCAAAGTGCAAGGTCAATGGGCCTGAAATAGGACATTCTTGTCCGCGCTTCTTCTCTTAACGTCCTGGCTTGATTTTTATAAAACATTGCAGGAAGCATCATTATAAAGTCATGTTGTGTGTATTATAATTAGGGGTAACTTCGTCAAAGGTAAAGGTAAAAGAGGGTGGGAGATACCCG
This sequence comes from Saxidomus gigantea, assembly GCA_032359765.1. Taxonomy (NCBI): domain Eukaryota; kingdom Metazoa; phylum Mollusca; class Bivalvia; order Venerida; family Veneridae; genus Saxidomus; species Saxidomus gigantea. Next base: position 9,640 of record JAUMHA010412378.1, read on the forward strand.
TTGTTTTGTAAAAAACAATCTCTAGTCAATACTTGTTTCTGATCTCAGAAAACTTGAACAGAAGAAATCATTTCACAATAAATCGTCAGTGTTAGCCTATTCTATGACTACACAGACCACAATTTATATACATGTAACACAGCACAAAGACGAAACTACGGCCGACCTTTGAACAGAATTTAGATAAACTAATAAAGTGTAGTAAGCACGGCTAATATTATTAAGATGTTACCGAATTCGGACAAACAAATCTTATACTGATCTCTTCCCTTATCATTTTTATAATCGGATACGAAAACCTACAATGGTGGATAGAAATCAACGGACACGGACCGATCAGAAAAGCCCAAAATTCAAAATCAGTTTCAGCTGATTAAGATAAATTGGTCACAGACTCGTCCAAACAATTTACAAAATCGTATGATCTAATAACAACAGTTTATAAACATTATGTTCTTCTAAAACTGAAAACAGTCATTAAAAAGGAATTATCACTTACTTTTCAGTTTTCTGATGATTTTCAACTGAAAGAAATGAAGAAAGTTACACATTTTATTCAATTATCTCCTAACCAGGACATAAAGTATTGACTGTGTAACAAAACCTTTATGATGCTAATATAAGACTGTTAAATATCAGACTTTAAACTGAAACCACAAAAAGACAGTGAAAAAGTGTTGCAACACCAACGTAGAAGACGAACTTCATTTTATGTGTATACGTTCCAAATATCGAATGCTAAGGAACTAATATATTGCCGAGTATCACATACTTCGTGCAAGTATGTTATAACTAGTTCAGTTATTTAATCTCGATAATCAGAACACATTTTCAAATTTAGTCTGCTACATAATCTACGTAATAAAGTACTCTGGAACGTTCCAAGACAATCTTTGTATTTACATGTAATACTTAAATGTAAAATGTAATCAGCTTGCATTTTATTCATGTTCCAAAGGATTTGTGTGTACATTGTACATTATCATTCATTTGTTTTTCATCAGTATTACAGTTTTAGCTACATTTCAAATTATATGTAGCTGAAAGTCTTTCAATGACACTGTGCTAG
>JAUMHA010412389.1:0-10708 GCA_032359765.1 Saxidomus gigantea
CGTCCTCAAGTAATGAGAACATTCGTGAAGTACCGTGTCAATGTCCATTTCATCTACAACACCTTAGAAACAGGAGGATTATTATTATTTCACACCATCAAAAATATCATAAAATGACATCTGAAATTTCTACGGACGCTATCTATTGAAGAATATTTGTAACGATGACTAATACCAGGAAATTTGTTATGCCTTTGAAAATCAAATGATGTAAAACTGAAATACACATGTAAAATCAGGCCATCATTTCGCGATGACGGAAGTAACTCACTCAAACAATGCTTAGTTGCAAACAAACCCTAACCATCTAATGTCTACTAGGTATATCCAGACAGGCGGACGCTCAGACAAACTGACGAAAAGCAAGGAAAACCAGTATGTATCCCGGTACATAATTCAATCTTATTTATCCTGATTGACCAAAGAGTTAATAAAGATGCTCTTGTCTTATTTTATAAATACAATGTATGGGTAATGTAAAGTTTTTAACTTTCCTTTTCAGACTGTTAATTTAACAACACGATACAGAAAATATGAAAAAGTGCGAAACAAACCCTGTAGGGGCGACAGTTTTCAAAATACAAAACAAACGACCAAAATATCAAGTCATTTAAAGCAAGCTAACAACGTTTTTATGTTTAACTCTTAATACATCTTCACGACTTACTAGTAATAGCTATATCCTTTCCAGACATGTGCGACGCCATCATCTTTAATTCATTAAAGTTAGGAGAAGTGTAGGTAATATTTTGACTATCGTTGTTGTTCTGAAATGGCTTGGTGGCTTTGTGCACATCAGTTGGTTCGAAAAATACTAAAACACGTATAACGTTAGAAATTTATAAATCTCTGTAGTTTTAGAATCTTTTGATAAAGACACGTCATATATTAACTAACATTTAAACAAAATAACGACGACCCTACATTTTTAATCCGGTTTCCATTGCATAAAATTAACCCGAACCTACTTTTTTGTCATATTAAAGTTTATTTAAACCCTTAGTATTTGGTTAAAACATTTAATTAGATAATCAACATCTTTTCTGCAACCATGATATGCCATGAGCCATACCTTGTCCATCCTTATGAAATAATACCGATAATATTTTAGTCTTCTATATTATTATATTTTTATAAGTACAGGAATATTAAACATGCCATCAGGCGGATGAATGAATGAATAATATTCAACGTCGGAAACATTGACAGATCAGAACTTTAAAAATTCATAAGAACGGTTGATCTAAAAGCTGACAGCATTTTGTTTAAATGATACAAGGTAAACAAACTGAATTACAATTTACTTTAAATATTTAATTATTTCAAAAAAGATAGAATATTATGAATATGTGTTTTGGTATTTTGTCTCATTTCACTCTTCAGAACATATTTCAAGCTCTGACATTTCGGAGAAGATTCTTTAAAAAATACATTACATGGAAAAATCAACCAAATTGAAATTAGTGCTACAGAATGTTCACTAGTAAATATTAATACTATTCCATTCCTAAACATACAAACTCTAGAACTGTCACAGGTAAGTTTGTTTATTTCGAACAGATGGTTATTTCATTGTTTTATCAAAAATAAAGTCAGATTTTTGCAAACAACGATTAGAAAATGACATAAATACGTCCTACCTGGTATTCCATTTTGCCTGCACAACTGACACACATACTCCATTGCCTCTACAGATATATTTCCGTCTATACAAACCAACGATGACATTTTTAACTTTCCCTCAAATTGTGATATCTAAACAAAACATAGACTGTTCAAAGTCGGCAATAAATTTCAAAGTGTTTTCGGGGACTGGCCAATATGTTCAGAGACTGGTTTATTATACTGCTATGTATTATTTATATCATGTCGATTCAGCATGTTTGTACTGAGTAATTGGGACATAAGGAAACAATGTCCTGGCCCGATTATCCCCTTCTTTATTTGATATGAAAATGCTATAAGAAAATGCTATATGTGTATAACATACTCCGGATAATAGAAACACATTTAAATGGTTCGAAGGAGTTTGTTATATAACGGAGTTTACTAAATACAAACCAGGGAGCCTTCGCAAAATGTGATCATATGTTTGATATGGTGTTATAAGCCAGTGTAATGAAATGCTTCAGAGGAAGTTGATCACCGACCTATTCCTAGATAGTAGCTATATTGCATGTACATCAACGTTTAAACACCAGCCTTCCCATCCTTGCAGTTTGATCCGAATCCGTGCTGGACCCTTCTATATCAAAGAAAGTCTTCACAATGTAATGAATTGTAGCACTTGAAATTATTTCTAAACAGTCATCCGATATTCTCTTCTTCTAAAAGGGCTATACACGGTTAAAAGTGGTTAGGTTCTGCTCAACATTTAATTATATAATGTTGATGCAAAGCTGAAAGGATTTAAAGCAGAAATTACCTCTACACTTACATATTGAGGTGTAATTTGCTGATGTATGTCCATATCACCTATTCCAAACAGCAATTCCCCATTGTCTTTCAATACAGCGCAGTATGTGGCAGTGCTGAGACCGTCTAGAACAGCAACACCTTCCAGGTTCTGTGCAGCAAAACATAGTCTGAATTAGTGACAATGTGACAAAAACACACGCTATATGGTACTGATAAGCCTCACAGTACTTACATTTTGACGTTTCTTCCAAGCCTTCACATTCTATCAAGTCCAATTAACACTTAATTTGTAAAATGACTCGTAGTTCATACGCAACCGTCTCTATATTCAGACATATATCTTAAAGTTGATCATTAGTTTTTTCGAAAAACTTTCCTTACGTTGCTTTTTCAAACGAAAGTATATGTTACAAACATAATGCAATATGTCTTCAATAATGCTTTAAATAAAATTGCAAAAAATAGAAAGGCTGTCTAACGATGCATTTTCGTTAAAAAGCGACAAAATATGAAAGTTCACATTCGATACATTTTGACATTACTTCCAAACATACAACGGAGAGATGAAATGTGTTACTGTAATTACCTTAGTGGTATATGTATATCTATTGACTATTACAATGTATAATAAAATGTAACCTGATAAAATGTAACCTGATTCTGTCAGATTTTTTTTTCAATGAGCAATGTGTCAAATTAATCGTTTTAATTATACAATGCAAAGCTACCTACCATATGGTTACAATGCGCTTCAAATGCTGTCCTGTGTGAGTCATTACCTACAGCTGATATGAAGAGTGTGTCTACATCAAGTCTAGAGAGACCATCAGCAATGTTCCGTCCAACACCACCAAACGATTGCTGCACACTTCCAGAGTATGTTGCACCATTCATCTATAAATTAATACCTCAATATAAACTGCTTATCCAATTAACAAAACATGACGTGAAATTACTTTAAAAAGAAAGGAAGCTTTCGCAAACATCGAGAGTAAACTGTCTGTCTTTAAATTTCAATTCTGTGTCGCAAGTGTAAGTGAACCCCTAACGGAAATGAATATTTTAGTTTCATTATTTTAATGCAACAAACATATATTCTGTATTGAATCAAATCAACGCTTCAAATTCATAATCAAGGCTAGAACACTACTCACACAGAGTGTGAAACGGTGTCAAACGGCTATTACAATGTATATACACGGCGATTCACCGAGAATATTTGATAACTTGTATATATTATATGTTACTAATAATAGTCGGTCCGAGGTGTTTTTTAAACATTTGATTCAGAGTTGGAGTTGGATAGAAAATTTGCACGAGCAAAACATGGGGCGGGGAAACAAACTTCAAGTGGCTGATGGTATGTGCTAATGTACTGTTGTTTCACATTGAATATATATTGAATATATGTACAGAAGTTTAGATTTTGGCCACCTTTCAGCAACAGAAAATGTAACGTATAAACACAAATATAAGTATGATAACATAATACCCTGCATCGCATGACTTTTGGGCAACTACAAAAAATAATATAATCCTTAAAAATTCAATCAATTTATAAACTGGAAAATAAGTTTATTTTTATTTTTATCAATATCACAAAAACTAAACCAATGTGAAACACTGAAGTGTAAAACATTTTACACTTCACACTTACCTTGAAGTCTTGCGTTGACATTCTGGCAGTAAAATCAACAATGGAACCTCCGACAACAGTCTGCAATATTCAGTTATTACTTTACCATCTCTGCCATCAAAATTCAATAACCTGTATTTTAAGCTGTTGTATTTGGTATGATTCCTTAGGGCTTTCACTTTAACATCTCCCCTCTACCCAGTGATCCATCACAATGTTATAAAGACCAGAATTTAACGATTCCAATTAATTAACTATGTTTTATTCAGTTATTCAGTTACAGGGAGCCATAATGAAACATGTTATGTATTGCTATTGTAGAACGCGCATACTTCATTATCTACAGTTTCACTACATGTAACGAAATGAGTCCTTAGTACTAATTGGACTTAATTAATGTCAAGTGTGTTGAATAAGATCACAGGAACAATGATGTCATGTATCTGTGCCTAAACATTTAAAAACAACAGCAAACAAATGTACCTACAACTTTTTTACTCCCTGTTGATGGTCTCTGTTTATCTCGTCTTACAGTGTAGCTTGTATTCCCCTGACTGGTTGCGTTATGTCTTTCTTTGCCTCTTGTACGGACATGGCTAAGCTCAACTGCTATTCTAGTACCGATTTCAGCGTTATTTTTTATCAAATGAATATCAGTTACAAGGGTGAAGGAAAATTGTCATTCTGTTATTTATATGCGGCAATTGTTTGTTTTAATGTACTACATAAGTTGGAAGTAATTCAAATATCATATAGAAGACTTTTGATTTGTACAAACTCGTTTCAGTTAGTAACATAAGGCAATCGGACTACAATTTCTCTTACTTCGCATCGGTTGGCAATATCGATGAAAGATGCGGTTTCGATTTCCTGGTCTATTACTTGAAAGGTAGTAGTAATTTACTCGTATGCTTTAAATTAAGACGTAATTTCGGAGTTTTCTTCGTAAAAGAACTAAAATAAATTCGTATAAACTAAATAACGACGAAAAGTTTCGTTAGCTGCTTACTAAATATGTTAAGAAAACAAACAGTGCAATCATGTACCTCTTTTCTTGTCTTTACCGCGCGGGAAACTGTTGTATATGTACATGTATATGATTTTCGAGAAATGAAATTTTCCTGATATTACGTAATTGCCCTTATGTTGTACATTTATTAAAAGAGAAGAAAATACGGGTGTCGAAAAAAAAAGTTGATAAAGCTACTGAGTATCTTGGGGTAACATCTGGTAAATAACTAAATAAAAATGATTTTGCTGAATCTTCCAGTAAATAGGAGTGGAGCTAGAACAAATATTGATTCGTTTCTACAAACCTTTATTCTTTTTGATATTAATGACCGGAGCAAAGCCATGATATATACTTTGGAAAATCTGTGAAAGCATGTCTTTAAATTATTTAAACGGATAACACATAACACCGGTATTAGCATTTAAAAAGGATACTAGCTTTTAACGACTTTCCTTCAGTTAGTTCATTTACCCTTTTTAGGATGAATGGTGTTATTTCCTTTCCTTGAATTTCTTTCTTTCTGAAATGTAAAATATTCATCAGTATTGATGTATTTTGTACAATATTCAATCTTTTCAAAGAAGATGTATCGGTTAGAGAGTGTTTTTTTAACACACGGATATAATCACGAGACTTACATAGCTTCCTGAACCGTGGACTGTATCATTGTTTCTATTTCCTGTCCCAAGATATCAAACTGTTCCGGTATAGGAACAGCTATCAGAGAACCAGTCTGTAATCCTAAACACTCTTTTGAATCTGAAAAAAGAATGACTTGTTTCAACGGTCTGAAAACTTAGAACAGGTCACTAAAGCTGCTTGGAAACAAAAATCAATTCATTTCACGAACTAAAGTTTTTCATCTAAACCTTATTTGCGTTTTAACTGTTACGTCACACATACAACATGTTTTCAGTTTTTTAAAGTTAAAACAATTGATTTTAGATCGATTACTCTTTTATATTGACATCTTATCCTTCTTAAGAAAACCACGGGAAAGTATGTAAATTCCGCATAATTATGTTAAAATGTATGCACACATAAAATAAATGAAGAATATATCTAATATAGCTTAGCATCTTTCATCAAACAATGTACTGCACCATGACGTGCAAGTATATAAAGCATTTAATTGAAATAAAGAAATCTAAAAGGCATTAGGAAATACTCAAAATGCATGTGTTAAAGATTTCATGTACTAAGAAAATTTACAATGGATTGAGAAATAAGTGTCTTTCATCCTCAAACTTCTCAGTGTTCAACAAACTTACAGATCATTTCAGCGGCTTCTTTGTCTGTATTGAAGTGATACGGCGCTTTATGACCGCTCTGTCTGGTGAAGAATGCCGGAAATTCTCGGTTACATCCAAATGTTGACACACACACGCCTTCTGTTTCCTGCAAACATGATTTACACATGCGCATGAAATATCTGATAAACCAATAAGTTACACATTATTCAGTTCCGTCCACTCATTAAAAGAAAACATTATATCGTCATGTTATTAAATAATACAAAGAAACACAAGTGAAACGAACCGCCAAGCATGTTACGTATAAAAATTCTAACAAAACTCGGAAGTCATTTATTTCCATTTTGACGTCACAAATCCGTGCATAGCGGTTACAACGTCAACATTTTTACGTCCAATTTTATATCAGTTTGTAGCTCTTATTTAAAGATATAAGAGAAAATCAGAAGGTTGGACATATTATACAAAGGCAAAACGCTACAGCTTAAAACCTGCCGACATCGCAAGAAAGCGCGGTGGTAAAAAAGTGGTAAAAAAGTGACGTCAGAAGCTATGTTTGAAGCACTACTGAAGAAAAAGTTTACAAGAATTCCCTGTGAAATCGGAAATATGCTGAAATATACATGGTGCAAATGTGAGAAGAAATTCGAGAAATAATTTAAGGCGCATCCCACCTTAATATGATGACTAGTACCAGACGACGCCTTGAATTACACAGTTATTCTGCTCTTTCGCTAGCCGCTTTGACACAAAAAAAAAAATTTGTATCTGGGGATAAAAAAATCTCACCTGCTACTATTGGTGCATTGCTTCATCACACAAGACTTAGTACATGTACTAAATTAAATGTACATGTATCTGATGGTATACAACAATTAGGCAATGTACTTATCACTGACAGACATACAGACACATATGATTTTAAAATACACTTGTATGGCCTCTATTGCTTGAGGTTACTTTCTATACATTTTGTGTTCACTTACCAGGTACTCAAGTGTCCTGCCTATATCTAATATTGATTTGACCCCTGCTGAGATAACAGTTACTGGAGTCCTTGACAGTTCAGTCAAGTCTGCACTAATGTCCATACCTTGTCGGAGAAGAAACAGAATTACATGATTTCTAATATTAAGTACAAATTCATATCAAGGGGCACTCCCGACATCTAGCAGATTATATTATCCAAACATGAATGATGAATCTAACACAGAGTACAAAAAACCTTCATATGGATTACTTTGTAAGTTAATCTTTCTTTTATTAAAGAATTCTGAAAAAATATAATATATAAAAACAAAAACATAGAAAAGCGACCATTGGCTAGTAGCTAGCCAGCTGTGTGTTTAATACTTCATTGTTCAATTAGATTTAAATAAAATTTATCAAATTCTGACTTGACCATGCGCCACGATGTACTCCGCCGATCCCTCCAGTGACAAATATAGAAATTCCCGCCATGTGAGCTGCGATCATTGTCCCCGACACTGTTAGGCCTCCATGCAGACCCTGAAACATGTCCCATATACACAAAGTACATACTTTTGAGTCATAAACCGACTTCATAGCGTCCCAGATTCGATCCCCACACATTTAAGTTGGTAGTATTGTTTGGGAAGACATATTAACTCCTCTTGTCTCGTTCATTTTTCTGCAAAGCGTTTCATAAGCCTGTACTTTATAACAAACATAGATTTGTAACCAAAATGCATGTAACACTTGTTTATTTTTTTTATAACTATTTGCTAATACACGATTATACAATATAATATCTTAGATATTTAGAAGTCGATATTCGTAGCAATAGCAATTCGTGCAAACTCTTTTAAATTAATAGAAAAACAAATAGCCACCAGATCGTAAAAATAATTTACCTGTGAAACTACAAACGGCAGATCTCGTCTTGATGTCTTTACTGAAGAAGTGTTTGGATCAGCAAGAAGCTGAAGCTGTTGATGATTCAAACCTGAAAAAGTCTCTCGCAATCATGCAGAACTAAATTGAGAGAATAGAATGTTCTTACGCGGGACTGGTTGTATTCCGTCTGGTTATGTTATTAGAAATTGGTGAAATTTAATTACATGTATATATAAGTGCAATGTGTACAAGGCAACAGAGTACATGTATATGCTTTTCGGATAATATTAGGCTGAACTCAATGGTGAATGAAACTGATCGTCCTGTAAATTGGTTAACATAAGCAATCCAAGTAACTAGGCAACCTACACTTCTATGATGGTATGGACGAAGCAACGGCGGGAGAAGTCAATACCAACTTGATTTGTACTATTCAGTGTTCATTTGATAATACGGACGGAGCTAAGGCGGGAACAAGGATGAGAGACGTACATACCGACATGAATTTTGCCAGCCAGTATGCCAATTGTAGCCGGAACAGCACCTCCCATCCTTACAATTTCTTCAACTTCTAAAGCAGTTCTATAATTACGAAAAACAAAGAGTGTCAAGATGACTCTATACCGCTCACCTGAGTAGATTAAACATTGACCTCTATATCATAAATACAAACAGTCTGTTGGACCTAGAGAGCATTAAGACAAACTGACTATAAAGTGTAGCATCAAGATTATTAACAGCGATTGCCTTGGATTAGACCTGGTGACGTAGTCTAGTTTTTGTATCACAAGTACCTAGATTCAAACTTTATTTAGAAACCATCAAGACAAAAAAACTCATTAAGAGTTGGTATTAAATGTGGCCTACAAACTGTTAACAGGGATTTTCTTTGATCGAACCGTGTGACCTAATCTTTGACCCCATTTGATCCGTATTAAAATTGACCTAATATTAATCTTCGTAAACATTAAGAGCACTTTTCATGAAGATTGGATATTAAATGTTGCTTCTGGATGTTTCATTTTTACCCTGTAAACTTGTTTATGATCCCTGGTGACCTAGATTCAAAGATGACATAGAAATCATTCGGTCAAACATTCATTGTTCTTCGTTGTACATGAAGAGTGGGTAATAAATGTGACCCAAAAGTGTCTTCGATTAGATCCCATGACCTCGTTTTTTTACCCAAGGTGACCAAGATTAGAACTTGTCCTAGAAATCATTTAGAAAAATATTCTGACAGATCATGAAAATTGGATATAAAATGTAGTCTCTAGAATGTTAACAATGTATTTCCTTTATTTGACCGTGTGACCTAGGTTTCGAACCCCGGTGACATAGACCCAAACCTAGAAATCATTGGCACAAATATTCTCTTGATAACTGGGCAATAAATGTGAACTCTAGATTTTTTTTCTTAAATTTGACCGTGTGACCTTATTTATTTACTCAGTATGACCCAGATTCGAAGTTAACATACGTACGGCATCATCAAGACAAATATTCGCAGTTGACTTTTAGAGTGTTAACAATGTTGTCCATTGATTTGACCTTGTGACCTGGTTTGTGATTCAGTTTCGAAATCATCGAGCCAAACATTCTGACCAATTTCCGTGACGATTGTGAGTCAAATGTGACCTCTAGTGTGCTAACAAGGTTACGTGTGGACAGACGACAGACAGACGATAGACATGAGGCGATCACAATAACTCAAAGTGAGCACTTCGTTCTCAGGTGAGCTATCAAAAACAGAGAATTGCGTTAAAACTGCGGCTTACCTGTTTTTGTAAGCCAGTAGTAGAATAGTGTCCTTAGCAACGAGTACTCATTATTATAATGAAGGTCAGTAAAATTTCGGACAAAACTAGTTTGATTCATACAAGCAGAACAAAAAAGCTAAAATGCATAAAAAGTTTCATATTAGGCGTTTAATTAAAAGAGTAATAATTACTTGATACTTTCGTTTTTGTTACGTTTTCTTCGTTGGCAATTTGTTGACAATTAACCTTTAAAGATCATAATTCACATTAGTTTATACTAATTTGTTTATTTTCGATTGCGAAACAAGTTCTTACAACTTATATTAATCGCTCTCGAGACTCATTCCGGATGAAATCAACCTCGAAGAGAGAGAGAGGCAATGTGGATTTATGTGTGTCTTGTCTAAGGACACTACCGACATGGCGATGGTAGGGATTTAACCCGGGGCCCTTCGATCCTGAGGTGTACCCGCTACCACTGCGCCACGGCGGCTCCACGAGGTTTTCATATTACGTTCTGTAACTTAGCTGTGTACACAGAACGTAACACTGAGTCTCGATTTAAAATATTTAAATACATGTATGTAATTGTGCAGTGTACTGAACTATTTATCAAAAATATTAGTCATCGAATGGGAGTTTCATATTGCAAAACGTTAAAAGAAACAAACTTTTACCTTAGATTATCTGGGTAGGGCATTCCATGTGTAATAATGGTCGTCTCCAAGGCAACCACTGGTCTACCTGCGTGTACAGCAGATTCTATTTCCTC